>MAPW01000269.1:0-24293 GCA_001689995.1 Tilletia indica
GTCCTCTACATCAGTTTTTCCTGAGGATGGGAGAAGAAGAATCCCAAGGCAACTGGACTGCTTGTCCGCAAGGCCTCTACGGTTTCAAGCAGTCAGCCCGGTGGCTGGACGTCGTCGCCAAGCTCTCGGCGCTCGACTTCACCCATAGTGATGCCGACTGGGCATCTTTGTGCGCATCGAACCTGGCGGTTCACGCACCATCGTCTTCGTGTACGTCGACGATTTTCTGATCGCTGCGAAGACGCAGAAGATCATCGACTCCGTCCGTGACGGCCTTAAGGCGTCATACAGGATGACTGACATTGGTCCTGTGCTCTGTCCTCGGAGTCAAGATCGAGAAGGTCGACAATGGCTTCGCCCTAAGCCAAGGTCACTATATCGACACTGTCCTTGAGCGATTTGACATGGCAGACTGTCGCCCGAGTCAACTCCGATTGCGTCGGAACGAAGCTCGTTCCAGAGGGAGTTCCTCTTTGCCCTGAAGACACCAAGCTCTACCAGGCCCTCGTAGGATGCTTGATGTGGCTCTACATTTGCACCAGGCTGGACCTCGGCTACGGTGTCAGCGCCCTCTCTCGTTTTTGCGGAGCACCAACGGAGGAGCACCTCAAGTACGCCAAGCGAGTACTTCGCAATGTCAAGGCTACTCGGACTTAGCGCTGGTCCTCGCGCCCGTCAAGGTTGACGGTGAGCCCGAGCTTGTTGGTACTCAGACGCTGATTGGGCTGGAAATGTCGAAGATCGTCGATCCCAGTCCGGCTACGTCTTCAAGCTTTACGGTGCTACCGTAAGCTGGGGATCCCTTCGGCAGCACTGCGTCTCTCTGTCCTCGACTGAGTCGAATACGTCGCCCTCACCGAGGCCATCAAGGACGCCATCTGGCTCCGTACTGCCGTCCTGGCCTACGACCAGAGCGCTCCTGATGCGGTTCCGCATTGTCCTTCACGGTGACAACCAGGGCTCAATGCCCTTGCTCAGAACCCAGGTTGGACCGACGTACCAAGCATATCGACCTTCGATACCACTTTGTTCCGCTGGCAAGTGGAGGAGGGTGCGGTCAAGCTTCAGTACATTGGCACGGCAGAACAGGCGCCGACATCCTGACAAAGCCTACGCCTACGCCCGTCTTCGTAAAGCACCGCGCTAGCCTTGGTCTCATCGACCTCGCAGCTCGTGCCTGACGGCCCTCCCTCGACTGCAGCAACCACGCGTTGTCTGAGAGGGAGTGTTGAAGATATGTCCTGTGGACCATCTATGGCATCCACCACGTGATTGCGATCTTATCGCATCTGATCTCTTGATCTTATTTGATCATGATCATATGATCACCATGATCATGATCACATGATCATCTCGGACCTTGATCTTCCCACGACCTTTGTCATGATCATGATCATGATCACCCATGATCACTGTGATCACCCGATCGATCGGTGATCGATCAAATGCATTCCCTTTCCCACGGCAGAAAATTGCCCTCCACATTTTCTCAGTCCTTTGACCTGTGACTGCTGCAGAATCATTGCGCAACGATTCCATTTTTCTCTTCTTCGTTTTTTCACTCTTCCACGAAACCCTCCGAGCATCTGTATATAAGCACTGCTCTCTTCACTTTCCTTCCTCAATCCAACAACCACCATCCCTGCCATCTTCGACCTTTGTTCTCAAGGTCATCAAGTGAAGAGCACCTCCTCCCTCTCTCTCTCTCTCAGCCTCTGTTAGGTTGACTGGCTTCAGATTGCTGTAGGTTAGCTACACGTAGTCGTTCGACGCTTCCGAGCTCGTCCTCCTACTGTAGTTGTACCTCACTTTCGACAGCCAGTTTCAATCTCTCACAGCTGAGCTTGAGCTCGAGGTCGAGTTCGCGGGCCCGCGGCTACCGCCAACCACACAGGTGAGTAGCCCGGGCTACCTAGTATTTACAACAGAAGTTACTAAGTGAGCGTTTACTTTCAGGGTCTGACGCTGATCGGACATGTTGGAAGCAGAATATGGGCCGCTACGCACTCAGCAGGCTGTTCTGCATCTGCCAGACATGCAGGGACCCAGGATTTCCTACTCAGAGACGAGTAAACAGGTGATTAACGACCTTCAATTGAGGAAGTTACTAAGTGAGCGTTTACTATCAGGGTCTGGCGACTGGGCGGGCATCTTGGACACAAAGCATGAATCGCTGCGCACTCAGCAGGCTGTTCTGCATCTGCCAGACATGCAGGGACCCAGGATTTCCTACTCAGAGACGAGTAACAGGTGATTAACGACCTTCAATTGAGGAAGTTACTAAGTGAGCGTTTACTATCAGGGTCTGACGGCTGATCGGACATGTTGGAAGCAGAATATGGGCCGCTACGCACTCAGCAGGCTGTTCTGCATCTGCCAGACATGCAGGGACCCAGGATTTCCTACTCAGAGACGAGTAACAGGTGATTAACGACCTTCAATTGAGGAAGTTACTAAGTGAGCGTTTACTATCAGGGTCTGACGGCTGATCGGACATGTTGGAAGCAGAATATGGGCCGCTACGCACTCAGCAGGCTGTTCTGCATCTGCCAGACATGCAGGGACCCAGGATTTCCTACTCAGAGACGAGTAACAGGTGATTAACGACCTTCAATTGAGGAAGTTACTAAGTGAGCGTTTACTATCAGGGTCTGGCGACTGGTCGGGCATCTTGGACACAGAATATGGGCCGCTGCGCACTCAGCAGGCTGTTCTGCATCTGCCAGACATGCAGGGACCCAGGATTTCCTACTCAGAGACGAGTAACAGGTGATTAACGACCTTCAATTGAGGAAGTTACTAAGTGAGCGTTTACTATCAGGGTCTGGCGACTGGTCGGGCATCTTGGACACAAAGCATGGATCGCTGCGCACTCAGCAGGCTGTTCTGCATCTGCCAGACATGCAGGGACCCAGGATTTCCTACTCAGAGACGAGTAACAGGTGATTAACGACCTTCAATTGAGGAAGTTACTAAGTGAGCGTTTACTATCAGGGTCTGGCGACTCGTCGGGCATCTTGGACACAGAATATGGGCCGCTGCGCACTCAGCAGGCTGTTCTGCATCTGCCAGACATGCAGGGACCCAGGATTTCCTACTCAGAGACGAGTAACAGGTGATTAACGACCTTCAATTGAGGAAGTTACTAAGTGAGCGTTTACTATCAGGGTCTGGCGACTGGTCGGCATCTTGGACACAAAGCATGGATCGCTGCGCACTCAGCAGGCTGTTCTGCATCTGCCAGACATGCAGGGACCCAGGATTTCCTACTCAGAGACGAGTAACAGGTGATTAACGACCTTCAATTGAGGAAGTTACTAAGTGAGCGTTTACTATCAGGGTCTGGCGACTGTCGGGCATCTTGGACACAGAATATGGGCGCTGCGCACTCAGCAGGCTGTTCTGCATCTGCCAGACATGCAGGGACCCAGGATTTCCTACTCAGAGACGAGTAACAGGTGATTAACGACCTTCAATTGAGGAAGTTACTAAGTGAGCGTTTACTATCAGGGTCTGGCGACTGGTCGGGCATCTTGGACACAGAATATGGCGCTGCGCACTCAGCAGGCTGTTCTGCATCTGCCAGACATGCAGGGACCCAGGATTTCCTACTCAGAGACGAGTAACAGGTGATTAACGACCTTCAATTGAGGAAGTTACTAAGTGAGCGTTTACTATCAGGGTCTGGCGACTGGTCGGGCATCTTGGACACAAATATGGGCTGCGCACTCAGCAGGCTGTTCTGCATCTGCCAGACATGCAGGGACCCAGGATTTCCTACTCAGAGACGAGTAACAGGTGATTAACGACCTTCAATTGAGGAAGTTACTAAGTGAGCGTTTACTATCAGGGTCTGGCGACTGGTCGGCATCTTGGACACAAAGCATGGATCGCTGCGCACTCAGCAGGCTGTTCTGCATCTGCCAGACATGCAGGGACCCAGGATTTCCTACTCAGAGACGAGTAACAGGTGATTAACGACCTTCAATTGAGGAAGTTACTAAGTGAGCGTTTACTATCAGGGTCTGGCGACTGGTCGGGCATCTTGGACACAAAGCATGATCGCTGCGCACTCAGCAGGCTGTTCTGCATCTGCCAGACATGCAGGGACCCAGGATTTCCTACTCAGAGACGAGTAACAGGTGATTAACGACCTTCAATTGAGGAAGTTACTAAGTGAGCGTTTACTATCAGGGTCTGACGGCTGATCGGCATCTTGGACACAGAATATGGGCCGCTGCGCACTCAGCAGGCTGTTCTGCATCTGCCAGACATGCAGGGACCCAGGATTTCCTACTCAGAGACGAGTAACAGGTGATTAACGACCTTCAATTGAGGAAGTTACTAAGTGAGCGTTTACTATCAGGGTCTGGCGACTGGTCGGCATCTTGGACACAAAGCATGGATCGCTGCGCACTCAGCAGGCTGTTCTGCATCTGCCAGACATGCAGGGACCCAGGATTTCCTACTCAGAGACGAGTAACAGGTGATTAACGACCTTCAATTGAGGAAGTTACTAAGTGAGCGTTTACTATCAGGGTCTGGCGACTGGTCGGGCATCTTGGACACAAAGCATGGATCGCTGCGCACTCAGCAGGCTGTTCTGCATCTGCCAGACATGCAGGGACCCAGGATTTCCTACTCAGAGACGAGTAACAGGTGATTAACGACCTTCAATTGAGGAAGTTACTAAGTGAGCGTTTACTATCAGGGTCTGACGGCTGATCGGGCATCTTGGAACAGAATATGGCGCTGCGCACTCAGCAGGCTGTTCTGCATCTGCCAGACATGCAGGGACCCAGGATTTCCTACTCAGAGACGAGTAACAGGTGATTAACGACCTTCAATTGAGGAAGTTACTAAGTGAGCGTTTACTATCAGGGTCTGGCGACTGGTCGGGCATCTTGGACACAAAGCATGGATCGCTGCGCACTCAGCAGGCTGTTCTGCATCTGCCAGACATGCAGGGACCCAGGATTTCCTACTCAGAGACGAGTAACAGGTGATTAACGACCTTCAATTGAGGAAGTTACTAAGTGAGCGTTTACTATCAGGGTCTGGCGACTGGTCGGGCATCTTGGACACAGAATATGGATCGCTGCGCACTCAGCAGGCTGTTCTGCATCTGCCAGACATGCAGGGACCCAGGATTTCCTACTCAGAGACGAGTAACAGGTGATTAACGACCTTCAATTGAGGAAGTTACTAAGTGAGCGTTTACTATCAGGGTCTGGCGACTGGTCGGGTCTTGGACACAAAGCATGGATCGCTGCGCACTCAGCAGGCTGTTCTGCATCTGCCAGACATGCAGGGACCCAGGATTTCCTACTCAGAGACGAGTAACAGGTGATTAACGACCTTCAATTGAGGAAGTTACTAAGTGAGCGTTTACTATCAGGGTCTGGCGACTGGCGGGTCTTGGACACAAAGCATGGATCGCTGCGCACTCAGCAGGCTGTTCTGCATCTGCCAGACATGCAGGGACCCAGGATTTCCTACTCAGAGACGAGTAACAGGTGATTAACGACCTTCAATTGAGGAAGTTACTAAGTGAGCGTTTACTATCAGGGTCTGGCGACTGGTCGGGCATCTTGGACACAAAGCATGATCGCTGCGCACTCAGCAGGCTGTTCTGCATCTGCCAGACATGCAGGGACCCAGGATTTCCTACTCAGAGACGAGTAACAGGTGATTAACGACCTTCAATTGAGGAAGTTACTAAGTGAGCGTTTACTATCAGGGTCTGGCGACTGGTCGGGCATCTTGGACACAAAGCATGGATCGCTGCGCACTCAGCAGGCTGTTCTGCATCTGCCAGACATGCAGGGACCCAGGATTTCCTACTCAGAGACGAGTAACAGGTGATTAACGACCTTCAATTGAGGAAGTTACTAAGTGAGCGTTTACTATCAGGGTCTGGCGACTGGCGGGCATCTTGGACACAAAGCATGATCGCTGCGCACTCAGCAGGCTGTTCTGCATCTGCCAGACATGCAGGGACCCAGGATTTCCTACTCAGAGACGAGTAACAGGTGATTAACGACCTTCAATTGAGGAAGTTACTAAGTGAGCGTTTACTATCAGGGTCTGACGGCTGATCGGGCATCTTGGACACAGAATATGGGCGCTACGCACTCAGCAGGCTGTTCTGCATCTGCCAGACATGCAGGGACCCAGGATTTCCTACTCAGAGACGAGTAACAGGTGATTAACGACCTTCAATTGAGGAAGTTACTAAGTGAGCGTTTACTATCAGGGTCTGGCGACTGGCGGCATCTTGGACACAAAGCATGGATCGCTGCGCACTCAGCAGGCTGTTCTGCATCTGCCAGACATGCAGGGACCCAGGATTTCCTACTCAGAGACGAGTAACAGGTGATTAACGACCTTCAATTGAGGAAGTTACTAAGTGAGCGTTTACTATCAGGGTCTGGCGACTGGTCGGCATCTTGGACACAAAGCATGGATCGCTGCGCACTCAGCAGGCTGTTCTGCATCTGCCAGACATGCAGGGACCCAGGATTTCCTACTCAGAGACGAGTAACAGGTGATTAACGACCTTCAATTGAGGAAGTTACTAAGTGAGCGTTTACTATCAGGGTCTGGCGACTGGTCGGGCATCTTGGACACAAAGCATGGATCGCTGCGCACTCAGCAGGCTGTTCTGCATCTGCCAGACATGCAGGGACCCAGGATTTCCTACTCAGAGACGAGTAACAGGTGATTAACGACCTTCAATTGAGGAAGTTACTAAGTGAGCGTTTACTATCAGGGTCTGGCGACTGGTCGGCATCTTGGACACAAAGCATGGATCGCTGCGCACTCAGCAGGCTGTTCTGCATCTGCCAGACATGCAGGGACCCAGGATTTCCTACTCAGAGACGAGTAACAGGTGATTAACGACCTTCAATTGAGGAAGTTACTAAGTGAGCGTTTACTATCAGGGTCTGGCGACTGGTCGGGCATCTTGGACACAAAGCATGGATCGCTGCGCACTCAGCAGGCTGTTCTGCATCTGCCAGACATGCAGGGACCCAGGATTTCCTACTCAGAGACGAGTAACAGGTGATTAACGACCTTCAATTGAGGAAGTTACTAAGTGAGCGTTTACTATCAGGGTCTGGCGACTGGTCGGGCATCTTGGACACAAATATGGATCGCTGCGCACTCAGCAGGCTGTTCTGCATCTGCCAGACATGCAGGGACCCAGGATTTCCTACTCAGAGACGAGTAACAGGTGATTAACGACCTTCAATTGAGGAAGTTACTAAGTGAGCGTTTACTATCAGGGTCTGGCGACTGGTCGGGCATCTTGGACACAAAGCATGGATCGCTGCGCACTCAGCAGGCTGTTCTGCATCTGCCAGACATGCAGGGACCCAGGATTTCCTACTCAGAGACGAGTAACAGGTGATTAACGACCTTCAATTGAGGAAGTTACTAAGTGAGCGTTTACTATCAGGGTCTGGCGACTGGTCGGGCATCTTGGACACAAAGCATGGATCGCTGCGCACTCAGCAGGCTGTTCTGCATCTGCCAGACATGCAGGGACCCAGGATTTCCTACTCAGAGACGAGTAACAGGTGATTAACGACCTTCAATTGAGGAAGTTACTAAGTGAGCGTTTACTATCAGGGTCTGGCGACTGGTCGGGCATCTTGGACACAAAGCATGGATCGCTGCGCACTCAGCAGGCTGTTCTGCATCTGCCAGACATGCAGGGACCCAGGATTTCCTACTCAGAGACGAGTAACAGGTGATTAACGACCTTCAATTGAGGAAGTTACTAAGTGAGCGTTTACTATCAGGGTCTGGCGACTGGTCGGGCATCTTGGACACAAAGCATGGATCGCTGCGCACTCAGCAGGCTGTTCTGCATCTGCCAGACATGCAGGGACCCAGGATTTCCTACTCAGAGACGAGTAACAGGTGATTAACGACCTTCAATTGAGGAAGTTACTAAGTGAGCGTTTACTATCAGGGTCTGGCGACTGGTCGGGCATCTTGGACACAAAGCATGATCGCTGCGCACTCAGCAGGCTGTTCTGCATCTGCCAGACATGCAGGGACCCAGGATTTCCTACTCAGAGACGAGTAACAGGTGATTAACGACCTTCAATTGAGGAAGTTACTAAGTGAGCGTTTACTATCAGGGTCTGACGGCTGATCGGCATCTTGGACACAAATATGGCGCTGCACTCAGCAGGCTGTTCTGCATCTGCCAGACATGCAGGGACCCAGGATTTCCTACTCAGAGACGAGTAACAGGTGATTAACGACCTTCAATTGAGGAAGTTACTAAGTGAGCGTTTACTATCAGGGTCTGGCGACTGGTCGGGCATCTTGGACACAAAGCATGGATCGCTGCGCACTCAGCAGGCTGTTCTGCATCTGCCAGACATGCAGGGACCCAGGATTTCCTACTCAGAGACGAGTAACAGGTGATTAACGACCTTCAATTGAGGAAGTTACTAAGTGAGCGTTTACTATCAGGGTCTGGCGACTGGTCGGGCATCTTGGACACAAAGCATGGATCGCTGCGCACTCAGCAGGCTGTTCTGCATCTGCCAGACATGCAGGGACCCAGGATTTCCTACTCAGAGACGAGTAACAGGTGATTAACGACCTTCAATTGAGGAAGTTACTAAGTGAGCGTTTACTATCAGGGTCTGGCGACTGGTCGGGCATCTTGGACACAAAGCATGGATCGCTGCGCACTCAGCAGGCTGTTCTGCATCTGCCAGACATGCAGGGACCCAGGATTTCCTACTCAGAGACGAGTAACAGGTGATTAACGACCTTCAATTGAGGAAGTTACTAAGTGAGCGTTTACTATCAGGGTCTGGCGACTGGTCGGGCATCTTGGACACAAAGCATGGATCGCTGCGCACTCAGCAGGCTGTTCTGCATCTGCCAGACATGCAGGGACCCAGGATTTCCTACTCAGAGACGAGTAACAGGTGATTAACGACCTTCAATTGAGGAAGTTACTAAGTGAGCGTTTACTATCAGGGTCTGGCGACTGGTCGGGCATCTTGGACACAAAGCATGGATCGCTGCGCACTCAGCAGGCTGTTCTGCATCTGCCAGACATGCAGGGACCCAGGATTTCCTACTCAGAGACGAGTAACAGGTGATTAACGACCTTCAATTGAGGAAGTTACTAAGTGAGCGTTTACTATCAGGGTCTGGCGACTGGTCGGGCATCTTGGACACAAAGCATGGATCGCTGCGCACTCAGCAGGCTGTTCTGCATCTGCCAGACATGCAGGGACCCAGGATTTCCTACTCAGAGACGAGTAACAGGTGATTAACGACCTTCAATTGAGGAAGTTACTAAGTGAGCGTTTACTATCAGGGTCTGGCGACTGGTCGGGCATCTTGGACACAAAGCATGGATCGCTGCGCACTCAGCAGGCTGTTCTGCATCTGCCAGACATGCAGGGACCCAGGATTTCCTACTCAGAGACGAGTAACAGGTGATTAACGACCTTCAATTGAGGAAGTTACTAAGTGAGCGTTTACTATCAGGGTCTGGCGACTGGTCGGGCATCTTGGACACAAAGCATGGATCGCTGCGCACTCAGCAGGCTGTTCTGCATCTGCCAGACATGCAGGGACCCAGGATTTCCTACTCAGAGACGAGTAACAGGTGATTAACGACCTTCAATTGAGGAAGTTACTAAGTGAGCGTTTACTATCAGGGTCTGGCGACTGGTCGGGCATCTTGGACACAAAGCATGGATCGCTGCGCACTCAGCAGGCTGTTCTGCATCTGCCAGACATGCAGGGACCCAGGATTTCCTACTCAGAGACGAGTAACAGGTGATTAACGACCTTCAATTGAGGAAGTTACTAAGTGAGCGTTTACTATCAGGGTCTGGCGACTGGTCGGGCATCTTGGACACAAAGCATGGATCGCTGCGCACTCAGCAGGCTGTTCTGCATCTGCCAGACATGCAGGGACCCAGGATTTCCTACTCAGAGACGAGTAACAGGTGATTAACGACCTTCAATTGAGGAAGTTACTAAGTGAGCGTTTACTATCAGGGTCTGGCGACTGGTCGGGCATCTTGGACACAAAGCATGGATCGCTGCGCACTCAGCAGGCTGTTCTGCATCTGCCAGACATGCAGGGACCCAGGATTTCCTACTCAGAGACGAGTAACAGGTGATTAACGACCTTCAATTGAGGAAGTTACTAAGTGAGCGTTTACTATCAGGGTCTGGCGACTGGTCGGCATCTTGGACACAAAGCATGGATCGCTGCGCACTCAGCAGGCTGTTCTGCATCTGCCAGACATGCAGGGACCCAGGATTTCCTACTCAGAGACGAGTAACAGGTGATTAACGACCTTCAATTGAGGAAGTTACTAAGTGAGCGTTTACTATCAGGGTCTGGCGACTGGTCGGGCATCTTGGACACAAAGCATGGATCGCTGCGCACTCAGCAGGCTGTTCTGCATCTGCCAGACATGCAGGGACCCAGGATTTCCTACTCAGAGACGAGTAACAGGTGATTAACGACCTTCAATTGAGGAAGTTACTAAGTGAGCGTTTACTATCAGGGTCTGGCGACTGGTCGGGCATCTTGGACACAAAGCATGGATCGCTGCGCACTCAGCAGGCTGTTCTGCATCTGCCAGACATGCAGGGACCCAGGATTTCCTACTCAGAGACGAGTAACAGGTGATTAACGACCTTCAATTGAGGAAGTTACTAAGTGAGCGTTTACTATCAGGGTCTGGCGACTGGTCGGGCATCTTGGACACAAAGCATGGATCGCTGCGCACTCAGCAGGCTGTTCTGCATCTGCCAGACATGCAGGGACCCAGGATTTCCTACTCAGAGACGAGTAACAGGTGATTAACGACCTTCAATTGAGGAAGTTACTAAGTGAGCGTTTACTATCAGGGTCTGGCGACTGGTCGGGCATCTTGGACACAAAGCATGGATCGCTGCGCACTCAGCAGGCTGTTCTGCATCTGCCAGACATGCAGGGACCCAGGATTTCCTACTCAGAGACGAGTAACAGGTGATTAACGACCTTCAATTGAGGAAGTTACTAAGTGAGCGTTTACTATCAGGGTCTGGCGACTGGTCGGGCATCTTGGACACAAAGCATGGATCGCTGCGCACTCAGCAGGCTGTTCTGCATCTGCCAGACATGCAGGGACCCAGGATTTCCTACTCAGAGACGAGTAACAGGTGATTAACGACCTTCAATTGAGGAAGTTACTAAGTGAGCGTTTACTATCAGGGTCTGGCGACTGGTCGGGCATCTTGGACACAAAGCATGGATCGCTGCGCACTCAGCAGGCTGTTCTGCATCTGCCAGACATGCAGGGACCCAGGATTTCCTACTCAGAGACGAGTAACAGGTGATTAACGACCTTCAATTGAGGAAGTTACTAAGTGAGCGTTTACTATCAGGGTCTGGCGACTGGTCGGGCATCTTGGACACAAAGCATGGATCGCTGCGCACTCAGCAGGCTGTTCTGCATCTGCCAGACATGCAGGGACCCAGGATTTCCTACTCAGAGACGAGTAACAGGTGATTAACGACCTTCAATTGAGGAAGTTACTAAGTGAGCGTTTACTATCAGGGTCTGGCGACTGGTCGGGCATCTTGGACACAAAGCATGGATCGCTGCGCACTCAGCAGGCTGTTCTGCATCTGCCAGACATGCAGGGACCCAGGATTTCCTACTCAGAGACGAGTAACAGGTGATTAACGACCTTCAATTGAGGAAGTTACTAAGTGAGCGTTTACTATCAGGGTCTGGCGACTGGTCGGGCATCTTGGACACAAAGCATGGATCGCTGCGCACTCAGCAGGCTGTTCTGCATCTGCCAGACATGCAGGGACCCAGGATTTCCTACTCAGAGACGAGTAACAGGTGATTAACGACCTTCAATTGAGGAAGTTACTAAGTGAGCGTTTACTATCAGGGTCTGGCGACTGGTCGGGCATCTTGGACACAAAGCATGGATCGCTGCGCACTCAGCAGGCTGTTCTGCATCTGCCAGACATGCAGGGACCCAGGATTTCCTACTCAGAGACGAGTAACAGGTGATTAACGACCTTCAATTGAGGAAGTTACTAAGTGAGCGTTTACTATCAGGGTCTGGCGACTGGTCGGGCATCTTGGACACAAAGCATGGATCGCTGCGCACTCAGCAGGCTGTTCTGCATCTGCCAGACATGCAGGGACCCAGGATTTCCTACTCAGAGACGAGTAACAGGTGATTAACGACCTTCAATTGAGGAAGTTACTAAGTGAGCGTTTACTATCAGGGTCTGGCGACTGGTCGGGCATCTTGGACACAAAGCATGGATCGCTGCGCACTCAGCAGGCTGTTCTGCATCTGCCAGACATGCAGGGACCCAGGATTTCCTACTCAGAGACGAGTAACAGGTGATTAACGACCTTCAATTGAGGAAGTTACTAAGTGAGCGTTTACTATCAGGGTCTGGCGACTGGTCGGCATCTTGGACACAAAGCATGGATCGCTGCGCACTCAGCAGGCTGTTCTGCATCTGCCAGACATGCAGGGACCCAGGATTTCCTACTCAGAGACGAGTAACAGGTGATTAACGACCTTCAATTGAGGAAGTTACTAAGTGAGCGTTTACTATCAGGGTCTGGCGACTGGTCGGGCATCTTGGACACAAAGCATGGATCGCTGCGCACTCAGCAGGCTGTTCTGCATCTGCCAGACATGCAGGGACCCAGGATTTCCTACTCAGAGACGAGTAACAGGTGATTAACGACCTTCAATTGAGGAAGTTACTAAGTGAGCGTTTACTATCAGGGTCTGGCGACTGGTCGGCATCTTGGACACAAATATGGCGCTGCGCACTCAGCAGGCTGTTCTGCATCTGCCAGACATGCAGGGACCCAGGATTTCCTACTCAGAGACGAGTAACAGGTGATTAACGACCTTCAATTGAGGAAGTTACTAAGTGAGCGTTTACTATCAGGGTCTGGCGACTGGTCGGGCATCTTGGACACAAAGATGGATCGCTGCGCACTCAGCAGGCTGTTCTGCATCTGCCAGACATGCAGGGACCCAGGATTTCCTACTCAGAGACGAGTAACAGGTGATTAACGACCTTCAATTGAGGAAGTTACTAAGTGAGCGTTTACTATCAGGGTCTGGCGACTGGTCGGGCATCTTGGACACAAAGCATGGATCGCTGCGCACTCAGCAGGCTGTTCTGCATCTGCCAGACATGCAGGGACCCAGGATTTCCTACTCAGAGACGAGTAACAGGTGATTAACGACCTTCAATTGAGGAAGTTACTAAGTGAGCGTTTACTATCAGGGTCTGGCGACTGTCGGCATCTTGGACACAAATATGGATCGCTGCGCACTCAGCAGGCTGTTCTGCATCTGCCAGACATGCAGGGACCCAGGATTTCCTACTCAGAGACGAGTAACAGGTGATTAACGACCTTCAATTGAGGAAGTTACTAAGTGAGCGTTTACTATCAGGGTCTGGCGACTGGTCGGGCATCTTGGACACAAAGCATGGATCGCTGCGCACTCAGCAGGCTGTTCTGCATCTGCCAGACATGCAGGGACCCAGGATTTCCTACTCAGAGACGAGTAACAGGTGATTAACGACCTTCAATTGAGGAAGTTACTAAGTGAGCGTTTACTATCAGGGTCTGGCGACTGTCGGGCATCTTGGACACAGAATGGATCGCTGCGCACTCAGCAGGCTGTTCTGCATCTGCCAGACATGCAGGGACCCAGGATTTCCTACTCAGAGACGAGTAACAGGTGATTAACGACCTTCAATTGAGGAAGTTACTAAGTGAGCGTTTACTATCAGGGTCTGGCGACTGGTCGGGCATCTTGGACACAAAGCATGGATCGCTGCGCACTCAGCAGGCTGTTCTGCATCTGCCAGACATGCAGGGACCCAGGATTTCCTACTCAGAGACGAGTAACAGGTGATTAACGACCTTCAATTGAGGAAGTTACTAAGTGAGCGTTTACTATCAGGGTCTGGCGACTGGTCGGGCATCTTGGACACAAATATGGCGCTGCGCACTCAGCAGGCTGTTCTGCATCTGCCAGACATGCAGGGACCCAGGATTTCCTACTCAGAGACGAGTAACAGGTGATTAACGACCTTCAATTGAGGAAGTTACTAAGTGAGCGTTTACTATCAGGGTCTGGCGACTGGTCGGGCATCTTGGACACAAAGCATGGATCGCTGCGCACTCAGCAGGCTGTTCTGCATCTGCCAGACATGCAGGGACCCAGGATTTCCTACTCAGAGACGAGTAACAGGTGATTAACGACCTTCAATTGAGGAAGTTACTAAGTGAGCGTTTACTATCAGGGTCTGGCGACTGGTCGGCATCTTGGACACAAAGCATGGATCGCTGCGCACTCAGCAGGCTGTTCTGCATCTGCCAGACATGCAGGGACCCAGGATTTCCTACTCAGAGACGAGTAACAGGTGATTAACGACCTTCAATTGAGGAAGTTACTAAGTGAGCGTTTACTATCAGGGTCTGGCGACTGGTCGGGCATCTTGGACACAAAGCATGGATCGCTGCGCACTCAGCAGGCTGTTCTGCATCTGCCAGACATGCAGGGACCCAGGATTTCCTACTCAGAGACGAGTAACAGGTGATTAACGACCTTCAATTGAGGAAGTTACTAAGTGAGCGTTTACTATCAGGGTCTGGCGACTGGTCGGGCATCTTGGACACAAAGCATGGATCGCTGCGCACTCAGCAGGCTGTTCTGCATCTGCCAGACATGCAGGGACCCAGGATTTCCTACTCAGAGACGAGTAACAGGTGATTAACGACCTTCAATTGAGGAAGTTACTAAGTGAGCGTTTACTATCAGGGTCTGGCGACTGGTCGGGCATCTTGGACACAAAGCATGGATCGCTGCGCACTCAGCAGGCTGTTCTGCATCTGCCAGACATGCAGGGACCCAGGATTTCCTACTCAGAGACGAGTAACAGGTGATTAACGACCTTCAATTGAGGAAGTTACTAAGTGAGCGTTTACTATCAGGGTCTGGCGACTGGTCGGCATCTTGGACACAGAATATCGCTGCGCACTCAGCAGGCTGTTCTGCATCTGCCAGACATGCAGGGACCCAGGATTTCCTACTCAGAGACGAGTAACAGGTGATTAACGACCTTCAATTGAGGAAGTTACTAAGTGAGCGTTTACTATCAGGGTCTGGCGACTGGTCGGGCATCTTGGACACAAATGGATCGCTGCGCACTCAGCAGGCTGTTCTGCATCTGCCAGACATGCAGGGACCCAGGATTTCCTACTCAGAGACGAGTAACAGGTGATTAACGACCTTCAATTGAGGAAGTTACTAAGTGAGCGTTTACTATCAGGGTCTGGCGACTGGTCGGGCATCTTGGACACAAAGCATGGATCGCTGCGCACTCAGCAGGCTGTTCTGCATCTGCCAGACATGCAGGGACCCAGGATTTCCTACTCAGAGACGAGTAACAGGTGATTAACGACCTTCAATTGAGGAAGTTACTAAGTGAGCGTTTACTATCAGGGTCTGGCGACTGGTCGGGCATCTTGGACACAAAGCATGGATCGCTGCGCACTCAGCAGGCTGTTCTGCATCTGCCAGACATGCAGGGACCCAGGATTTCCTACTCAGAGACGAGTAACAGGTGATTAACGACCTTCAATTGAGGAAGTTACTAAGTGAGCGTTTACTATCAGGGTCTGGCGACTGGTCGGGCATCTTGGACACAAAGCATGGATCGCTGCGCACTCAGCAGGCTGTTCTGCATCTGCCAGACATGCAGGGACCCAGGATTTCCTACTCAGAGACGAGTAACAGGTGATTAACGACCTTCAATTGAGGAAGTTACTAAGTGAGCGTTTACTATCAGGGTCTGGCGACTGGTCGGGCATCTTGGACACAAAGCATGGATCGCTGCGCACTCAGCAGGCTGTTCTGCATCTGCCAGACATGCAGGGACCCAGGATTTCCTACTCAGAGACGAGTAACAGGTGATTAACGACCTTCAATTGAGGAAGTTACTAAGTGAGCGTTTACTATCAGGGTCTGGCGACTGGTCGGGCATCTTGGACACAAAGCATGGATCGCTGCGCACTCAGCAGGCTGTTCTGCATCTGCCAGACATGCAGGGACCCAGGATTTCCTACTCAGAGACGAGTAACAGGTGATTAACGACCTTCAATTGAGGAAGTTACTAAGTGAGCGTTTACTATCAGGGTCTGGCGACTGGTCGGGCATCTTGGACACAAAGCATGGATCGCTGCGCACTCAGCAGGCTGTTCTGCATCTGCCAGACATGCAGGGACCCAGGATTTCCTACTCAGAGACGAGTAACAGGTGATTAACGACCTTCAATTGAGGAAGTTACTAAGTGAGCGTTTACTATCAGGGTCTGGCGACTGGTCGGGCATCTTGGACACAAAGCATGGATCGCTGCGCACTCAGCAGGCTGTTCTGCATCTGCCAGACATGCAGGGACCCAGGATTTCCTACTCAGAGACGAGTAACAGGTGATTAACGACCTTCAATTGAGGAAGTTACTAAGTGAGCGTTTACTATCAGGGTCTGGCGACTGGTCGGGCATCTTGGACACAAAGCATGGATCGCTGCGCACTCAGCAGGCTGTTCTGCATCTGCCAGACATGCAGGGACCCAGGATTTCCTACTCAGAGACGAGTAACAGGTGATTAACGACCTTCAATTGAGGAAGTTACTAAGTGAGCGTTTACTATCAGGGTCTGGCGACTGGTCGGGCATCTTGGACACAAAGCATGGATCGCTGCGCACTCAGCAGGCTGTTCTGCATCTGCCAGACATGCAGGGACCCAGGATTTCCTACTCAGAGACGAGTAACAGGTGATTAACGACCTTCAATTGAGGAAGTTACTAAGTGAGCGTTTACTATCAGGGTCTGGCGACTGGTCGGGCATCTTGGACACAAAGCATGGATCGCTGCGCACTCAGCAGGCTGTTCTGCATCTGCCAGACATGCAGGGACCCAGGATTTCCTACTCAGAGACGAGTAACAGGTGATTAACGACCTTCAATTGAGGAAGTTACTAAGTGAGCGTTTACTATCAGGGTCTGGCGACTGGTCGGGCATCTTGGACACAAAGCATGGATCGCTGCGCACTCAGCAGGCTGTTCTGCATCTGCCAGACATGCAGGGACCCAGGATTTCCTACTCAGAGACGAGTAACAGGTGATTAACGACCTTCAATTGAGGAAGTTACTAAGTGAGCGTTTACTATCAGGGTCTGGCGACTGGTCGGGCATCTTGGACACAAAGCATGGATCGCTGCGCACTCAGCAGGCTGTTCTGCATCTGCCAGACATGCAGGGACCCAGGATTTCCTACTCAGAGACGAGTAACAGGTGATTAACGACCTTCAATTGAGGAAGTTACTAAGTGAGCGTTTACTATCAGGGTCTGGCGGCTGATCGGGCATCTTGGACACAGAATATGGGCTGCGCACTCAGCAGGCTGTTCTGCATCTGCCAGACATGCAGGGACCCAGGATTTCCTACTCAGAGACGAGTAACAGGTGATTAACGACCTTCAATTGAGGAAGTTACTAAGTGAGCGTTTACTATCAGGGTCTGGCGACTGGTCGGGCATCTTGGACACAAAGCATGGATCGCTGCGCACTCAGCAGGCTGTTCTGCATCTGCCAGACATGCAGGGACCCAGGATTTCCTACTCAGAGACGAGTAACAGGTGATTAACGACCTTCAATTGAGGAAGTTACTAAGTGAGCGTTTACTATCAGGGTCTGGCGACTGGTCGGGCATCTTGGACACAAAGCATGGATCGCTGCGCACTCAGCAGGCTGTTCTGCATCTGCCAGACATGCAGGGACCAGGATTTCCTACTCAGAGACGAGTAACAGGTGATTAACGACCTTCAATTGAGGAAGTTACTAAGTGAGCGTTTACTATCAGGGTCTGGCGACTGGGCATCTTGGACACAAAGCATGGATCGCTGCGCACTCAGCAGGCTGTTCTGCATCTGCCAGACATGCAGGGACCCAGGATTTCCTACTCAGAGACGAGTAACAGGTGATTAACGACCTTCAATTGAGGAAGTTACTAAGTGAGCGTTTACTATCAGGGTCTGGCGACTGGTCGGGCATCTTGGACACAAAGCATGGATCGCTGCGCACTCAGCAGGCTGTTCTGCATCTGCCAGACATGCAGGGACCCAGGATTTCCTACTCAGAGACGAGTAACAGGTGATTAACGACCTTCAATTGAGGAAGTTACTAAGTGAGCGTTTACTATCAGGGTCTGGCGACTGGTCGGGCATCTTGGACACAAAGCATGGATCGCTGCGCACTCAGCAGGCTGTTCTGCATCTGCCAGACATGCAGGGACCCAGGATTTCCTACTCAGAGACGAGTAACAGGTGATTAACGACCTTCAATTGAGGAAGTTACTAAGTGAGCGTTTACTATCAGGGTCTGGCGACTGGTCGGGCATCTTGGACACAAAGCATGGATCGCTGCGCACTCAGCAGGCTGTTCTGCATCTGCCAGACATGCAGGGACCCAGGATTTCCTACTCAGAGACGAGTAACAGGTGATTAACGACCTTCAATTGAGGAAGTTACTAAGTGAGCGTTTACTATCAGGGTCTGGCGACTGGTCGGGTCTTGGACACAAAGCATGGATCGCTGCGCACTCAGCAGGCTGTTCTGCATCTGCCAGACATGCAGGGACCCAGGATTTCCTACTCAGAGACGAGTAACAGGTGATTAACGACCTTCAATTGAGGAAGTTACTAAGTGAGCGTTTACTATCAGGGTCTGGCGACTGGTCGGGCATCTTGGACACAAAGCATGGATCGCTGCGCACTCAGCAGGCTGTTCTGCATCTGCCAGACATGCAGGGACCCAGGATTTCCTACTCAGAGACGAGTAACAGGTGATTAACGACCTTCAATTGAGGAAGTTACTAAGTGAGCGTTTACTATCAGGGTCTGGCGACTGGTCGGGCATCTTGGACACAAAGCATGGATCGCTGCGCACTCAGCAGGCTGTTCTGCATCTGCCAGACATGCAGGGACCCAGGATTTCCTACTCAGAGACGAGTAACAGGTGATTAACGACCTTCAATTGAGGAAGTTACTAAGTGAGCGTTTACTATCAGGGTCTGGCGACTGGTCGGGCATCTTGGACACAAAGCATGGATCGCTGCGCACTCAGCAGGCTGTTCTGCATCTGCCAGACATGCAGGGACCCAGGATTTCCTACTCAGAGACGAGTAACAGGTGATTAACGACCTTCAATTGAGGAAGTTACTAAGTGAGCGTTTACTATCAGGGTCTGGCGACTGGTCGGGCATCTTGGACACAAAGATGGATCGCTGCGCACTCAGCAGGCTGTTCTGCATCTGCCAGACATGCAGGGACCCAGGATTTCCTACTCAGAGACGAGTAACAGGTGATTAACGACCTTCAATTGAGGAAGTTACTAAGTGAGCGTTTACTATCAGGGTCTGGCGACTGGTCGGGCATCTTGGACACAAAGCATGGATCGCTGCGCACTCAGCAGGCTGTTCTGCATCTGCCAGACATGCAGGGACCCAGGATTTCCTACTCAGAGACGAGTAACAGGTGATTAACGACCTTCAATTGAGGAAGTTACTAAGTGAGCGTTTACTATCAGGGTCTGACGGTGTCGGCATCTTGGACACAGAATATGGGCTACGCACTCAGCAGGCTGTTCTGCATCTGCCAGACATGCAGGGACCCAGGATTTCCTACTCAGAGACGAGTAACAGGTGATTAACGACCTTCAATTGAGGAAGTTACTAAGTGAGCGTTTACTATCAGGGTCTGGCGACTGGCGGGCATCTTGGACACAAAGCATGATCGCTGCGCACTCAGCAGGCTGTTCTGCATCTGCCAGACATGCAGGGACCCAGGATTTCCTACTCAGAGACGAGTAACAGGTGATTAACGACCTTCAATTGAGGAAGTTACTAAGTGAGCGTTTACTATCAGGGTCTGGCGGCTGTCGGCATCTTGGACACAAAATGGATCGCTGCGCACTCAGCAGGCTGTTCTGCATCTGCCAGACATGCAGGGACCCAGGATTTCCTACTCAGAGACGAGTAACAGGTGATTAACGACCTTCAATTGAGGAAGTTACTAAGTGAGCGTTTACTATCAGGGTCTGGCGACTGGCGTCTTGGACACAAAGATGGATCGCTGCGCACTCAGCAGGCTGTTCTGCATCTGCCAGACATGCAGGGACCCAGGATTTCCTACTCAGAGACGAGTAACAGGTGATTAACGACCTTCAATTGAGGAAGTTACTAAGTGAGCGTTTACTATCAGGGTCTGGCGACTGGGCGGGCATCTTGGACACAAAGATGGATCGCTACGCACTCAGCAGGCTGTTCTGCATCTGCCAGACATGCAGGGACCCAGGATTTCCTACTCAGAGACGAGTAACAGGTGATTAACGACCTTCAATTGAGGAAGTTACTAAGTGAGCGTTTACTATCAGGGTCTGACGGCGATGGATCTTGGACACAAGCATGGGCGCTACTCAGCAGGCTGTTCTGCATCTGCCAGACATGCAGGGACCCAGGATTTCCTACTCAGAGACGAGTAACAGGTGATTAACGACCTTCAATTGAGGAAGTTACTAAGTGAGCGTTTACTATCAGGGTCTGGCGACTGGTCGGGCATCTTGGACACAAAGCATATGGATCGCTGCGCACTCAGCAGGCTGTTCTGCATCTGCCAGACATGCAGGGACCCAGGATTTCCTACTCAGAGACGAGTAACAGGTGATTAACGACCTTCAATTGAGGAAGTTACTAAGTGAGCGTTTACTATCAGGGTCTGGCGACTGGTCGGCATCTTGGACACAAAGCATGGATCGCTGCGCACTCAGCAGGCTGTTCTGCATCTGCCAGACATGCAGGGACCCAGGATTTCCTACTCAGAGACGAGTAACAGGTGATTAACGACCTTCAATTGAGGAAGTTACTAAGTGAGCGTTTACTATCAGGGTCTGACGGCTGATCGGCATCTTGGAACAATATGGGCCGCACGTCAGCAGGCTGTTCTGCATCTGCCAGACATGCAGGGACCCAGGATTTCCTACTCAGAGACGAGTAACAGGTGATTAACGACCTTCAATTGAGGAAGTTACTAAGTGAGCGTTTACTATCAGGGTCTGGCGACTGGTCGGCATCTTGGACACAAAGCATGGATCGCTGCGACTCAGCAGGCTGTTCTGCATCTGCCAGACATGCAGGGACCCAGGATTTCCTACTCAGAGACGAGTAACAGGTGATTAACGACCTTCAATTGAGGAAGTTACTAAGTGAGCGTTTACTATCAGGGTCTGGCGACTGGTCGTGGCATCTTGGACACAGAATATGGGCCGCTGCGCACTCAGCAGGCTGTTCTGCATCTGCCAGACATGCAGGGACCCAGGATTTCCTACTCAGAGACGAGTAACAGGTGATTAACGACCTTCAATTGAGGAAGTTACTAAGTGAGCGTTTACTATCAGGGTCTGGGACTGTCGGCATCTTGGACACAAATATGGGCCGTGCGCACTCAGCAGGCTGTTCTGCATCTGCCAGACATGCAGGGACCCAGGATTTCCTACTCAGAGACGAGTAACAGGTGATTAACGACCTTCAATTGAGGAAGTTACTAAGTGAGCGTTTACTATCAGGGTCTGGCGACTGGTCGGGCATCTTGGACACAAAGCATATCGCTGCGCACTCAGCAGGCTGTTCTGCATCTGCCAGACATGCAGGGACCCAGGATTTCCTACTCAGAGACGAGTAACAGGTGATTAACGACCTTCAATTGAGGAAGTTACTAAGTGAGCGTTTACTATCAGGGTCTGGCGACTGGTCGGCATCTTGGACAAGCATGATATGCGCGCACTCAGCAGGCTGTTCTGCATCTGCCAGACATGCAGGGACCCAGGATTTCCTACTCAGAGACGAGTAAAGGTGATTAACGACCTTCAATTGAGGAAGTTACTAAGTGAGCGTTTACTATCAGGGTCTGGCGACTGGTCGGCATCTTGGACACAAAGCATGGATCGCTGCGCACTCAGCAGGCTGTTCTGCATCTGCCAGACATGCAGGGACCCAGGATTTCCTACTCAGAGACGAGTAACAGGTGATTAACGACCTTCAATTGAGGAAGTTACTAAGTGAGCGTTTACTATCAGGGTCTGGCGACTGGCGGGCATCTTGGACACAAAGGATGGATCGCTGCGCACTCAGCAGGCTGTTCTGCATCTGCCAGACATGCAGGGACCCAGGATTTCCTACTCAGAGACGAGTAACAGGTGATTAACGACCTTCAATTGAGGAAGTTACTAAGTGAGCGTTTACTATCAGGGTCTGGCGACTGGTCGGGCATCTTGGACACAAAGCATGGATCGCTGCGCACTCAGCAGGCTGTTCTGCATCTGCCAGACATGCAGGGACCCAGGATTTCCTACTCAGAGACGAGTAACAGGTGATTAACGACCTTCAATTGAGGAAGTTACTAAGTGAGCGTTTACTATCAGGGTCTGGCGACTGGGCGGGCATCTTGGACACAAAGCATGATCGCTGCGCACTCAGCAGGCTGTTCTGCATCTGCCAGACATGCAGGGACCCAGGATTTCCTACTCAGAGACGAGTAACAGGTGATTAACGACCTTCAATTGAGGAAGTTACTAAGTGAGCGTTTACTATCAGGGTCTGGCGACTGGTCGGTCTTGGACACAAAGCATGGATCGCTACGCACTCAGCAGGCTGTTCTGCATCTGCCAGACATGCAGGGACCCAGGATTTCCTACTCAGAGACGAGTAACAGGTGATTAACGACCTTCAATTGAGGAAGTTACTAAGTGAGCGTTTACTATCAGGGTCTGGCGACTGGTCGGGCATCTTGGACACAAGCATGGATCGCTGCGCACTCAGCAGGCTGTTCTGCATCTGCCAGACATGCAGGGACCCAGGATTTCCTACTCAGAGACGAGTAACAGGTGATTAACGACCTTCAATTGAGGAAGTTACTAAGTGAGCGTTTACTATCAGGGTCTGGCGGCTGGTCGGGCATCTTGGACACAAATATGGCCTGCACTCAGCAGGCTGTTCTGCATCTGCCAGACATGCAGGGACCCAGGATTTCCTACTCAGAGACGAGTAACAGGTGATTAACGACCTTCAATTGAGGAAGTTACTAAGTGAGCGTTTACTATCAGGGTCTGGCGACTGGCGGGCATCTTGGACACAAATGGATCGCTGCGCACTCAGCAGGCTGTTCTGCATCTGCCAGACATGCAGGGACCCAGGATTTCCTACTCAGAGACGAGTAACAGGTGATTAACGACCTTCAATTGAGGAAGTTACTAAGTGAGCGTTTACTATCAGGGTCTGGCGACTGGTCGGCATCTTGGACACAGCATGATGCTGCGCACTCAGCAGGCTGTTCTGCATCTGCCAGACATGCAGGGACCCAGGATTTCCTACTCAGAGACGAGTAACAGGTGATTAACGACCTTCAATTGAGGAAGTTACTAAGTGAGCGTTTACTATCAGGGTCTGGCGACTGGTCGGGCATCTTGGACACAAAATGGGCGCTACGCACTCAGCAGGCTGTTCTGCATCTGCCAGACATGCAGGGACCCAGGATTTCCTACTCAGAGACGAGTAACAGGTGATTAACGACCTTCAATTGAGGAAGTTACTAAGTGAGCGTTTACTATCAGGGTCTGACGGCTCGGGCATCTTGGACACAAAGATGGCGCTGCGCACTCAGCAGGCTGTTCTGCATCTGCCAGACATGCAGGGACCCAGGATTTCCTACTCAGAGACGAGTAACAGGTGATTAACGACCTTCAATTGAGGAAGTTACTAAGTGAGCGTTTACTATCAGGGTCTGGCGACTGGTCGGGCATCTTGGACACAAAGATGGCGCTGCGCACTCAGCAGGCTGTTCTGCATCTGCCAGACATGCAGGGACCCAGGATTTCCTACTCAGAGACGAGTAACAGGTGATTAACGACCTTCAATTGAGGAAGTTACTAAGTGAGCGTTTACTATCAGGGTCTGGCGACTGGTCGGGCATCTTGGACACAAAGATGGCGCTGCGCACTCAGCAGGCTGTTCTGCATCTGCCAGACATGCAGGGACCCAGGATTTCCTACTCAGAGACGAGTAACAGTGATTAACGACCTTAATTGAGGAAGTTACTAAGTGAGCGTTTACTATCAGGGTCTGACG
>MAPW01000270.1:0-24204 GCA_001689995.1 Tilletia indica
CGATCCAGTCCGGCAAGATTCTCGAGCATGCTCGTCCATAACCCCGAACCATCCCCACGCCCCACAAGAAGCGGCGTCTGTCGAATGCTACCGCCGCGTACCGCCGCGCTGGTCGGCGTCGACCCCGGCATCAACAGTGATGAGCTCCTCGGCACACCACCCAGGTCAAGCCCTCGTACAGGCGCTCCACGAAGCAAGGTGACGAAGAGATCCACTGAGAAGCGGTCAGGCTCAAGTCCGAGTACACCCAGCAGCTCCAATACTGGACGAGTCACGATAACGATCAAGGGCACGTACTCGAGTCCTGGCAGTAGGAGCAGCCCCATCTTCCCAGGCATCAGTCCTAGGAGCAGCCCAAGCACTGGCAGCAGCAGCAGCAGCAGCAGGCTCTACAGCCACTCGGCTTTGAGTCTGCGGGAGCGGATCGAAGCGAAGGAACAGGCGCGATTGAAGGAGTTGGAGGACTTACCAGGCGGCATAGCACGCTTTTTGCGCGGCGGCTGGTCGGAGCACGACGGAGCCTGTACCGCCAGCTGTCAGACTGAGACTCGCCGACCCGGATGAAGCCGCCCTGCTCGGTCCTCCCAAGCTTCCCGCATCTTCGCTCGGATCAACTTCATCACCCTCCAACGCTCAACCAAACGAACGCTATCCTCTTCCCCACGCATGAAGACTTCATCGAACCGAGCTGGAAGCGCGACAAGACGACAGACAGCAGTCCTAATGGACGTCCTCAAGCGCACCGATCTGCCCTTCAAACTGCATTTCGATGGCTGGAAGTTCGGATTCGGAGCGGGATTCTTCACGTTTGTGGCGGCGACGTGGTGCGACGGTGAGTGATGCGATCCACTTCGATCTCATCAAACAGGGTCCGTTGCTGACACACCTTTCTTCTCCCCCTTCCGAACTGTCCTCGGTCTCATCATTGAGTGTGTTCTGGCCATCGTAAGTTCTGCGTTCATAGGCTTCTTCCTGATCTGGTGAGCCGCATGTTCTTCGTCTGGTACCTATCCCTCGTCCATAGCTGACCCATCCTCACTCTTCTGTCTACTACTGCAGTACTACCTGCACAGCTCATCATTGCAAATGTTGTGACGGTGGTCTACCCAATTCCGATGATGCTCACCTTCTTCCGATATGGCTACGCGAGCTCCGACATACGGCAAGCTTCGCCAACATTGCCTTCGGGTGCAGTGCCTTTTTCTTCTGTTTCTGCAGGCGCTCTCTCCCCCTCATCGAATGCCGCTTTGGCCACCCCAGGAGGTCTCGCAGCGCGTAGGGCGAGCGCAAGTGCGGCAGATCTCGCAAGTGCGGCAGATCTCAGCGCAGATATCGGCTATTCTGCCAGCAAGGGTATGGGTGTGAGGGTCGAGGAGACGTTCCCACTCTCTTCAGCTCCACGATTTGGCTGTGCAATCTCAAATTTTAACCGTCTGCTTCATCCTCAATATTGGCTGTGCATTGTCTGCGTCGGTCCCCAATCTTGGCTGTGCATTTGAATGATAAGTATTTGACTTTTCTTCTGTGTCAATGGGTTATGTTCTACATGAAAGAGGTCGCTGCAACTATTCTCGGCCTCTTCGCTCAGATGGTAGAGCAAGAGGTTGAGAACAGTAGCCACTGAGACCTACCTGAAGTCGCGGGTTCGATCCTCAGCCCTGGCCAGGCTGTTGATCGAACTTGCACTGAAGGCAAGCAACCTGTGGCCGGCCTTGGCTGGGACGGGTGCCAGGGTCCTCATCAGAGGGCCCTGCCCCGCGGACTCCACCCCCACCCCCTCTGCCCGATGATGCCGTTAGCGTAATTCCAAGCTTGCTTGGTCGCAGGACGTGCGGAGGGCGCCCACCTTCCCCCCCCCCCCCCCCCCTCCCCACCCCCTCCCTCCCGCCGCGGGGCTGGGCCCTCAAGCCCACCCTGGACCCGTCCCAGCTAGGACCCTGAGGCTATCAAGCCGAAGGGGCAAAGGCGGGACCTGTGTAGACAGGTTCCCGAGAGGGGGCTTTTGCCCCTCTCGCGTTAGATTGTATTTTCCTTTTTACCAGCCAGGAGTCCATAAAGGGAATTTTTATGCTTGACTGATGGTGCGATGACGGAAGACAATCGACGGACAGTTGTCAAACAAGCCGTTGACATGCGGATGTTTCATTTCAATTACATAACATTTGCCAGCGAAAAATTTCGGCGCGTGTTCTGCGCTCGCCGACGCGCGACGCGTAGCGCTCTTTTGAACTGTCTACCTACCACCATCGCCGCTCCCAAAATCTTCGGTGCAACTCTGGACGCTTCCGATGTCGAACGCTTTCGGTAATCGGCGGGCGGTTACCTGCATCTGTTATTCCAGATGCCGATCTCATCTTGGGTCACCAGGCGTCGTGGTCACTGTTTCCACTCGAGATCGACATCGTCAAGAAGATCTGGATATCCTCCACGCCGGCGCGTTCCGCGGGCTAACGCTGCAGCGCTCTTGAGAGACTCGTGTGCCAACAACTTCTTCGCTCCGACCATCGTCCGTCCTTCCGACTTGCTTCCTCCTCCCCAAATCAGCCCGGCCGCCGGAGGCGACGTCCCTCATGCCCCTTCTGGTTAGTCTCTCCGTCTGTTGCCCATTTGTTCTCGCGCCCTTCCTTCCCTAACCTATATATCTTCTCCTATTCCCCAGATACCCGTCTACTGGGTGCGCCTGTGACCCAAGACGAACACCAAGACGAACACCACGGCATGGCCGATGCCGAGCAGGATCACGGGATGGCCGATGTCGGGCATGATGGGTCGCTCGACGGGATCGAAGATGACATTGGTGTGTTTGTTACTCGCGCGCATCGATCGGCCTTTCTTGTGTCTGACTCCCGTGTCCGTCTCCTTCTCTTTGTCTTCCAGCTGCTATACGCATTGCCGACGGTCAGGACCCTCGCATTGATCAGGCGAGCTCTTTCAACGCTGATGATTTCCCGGTCGACGATGACGTTGAGGGTCCCGAGGACGTCGACTCTCCCGACCGGCCCTTCGATGAGGAAGACGCGGAGGACGTCGAGTCATCTGTCCCCGCCGCCACTATCGCGGAAGATACGGTCGCTGCGTTGGGGGCATGCCCTCAGCTGTCCCGGAATTGCCAGCAGCACTGAGCGACGCAGCTATTTTGCGCAGTATCACTCGGACTTTGCGGTCCTCCTTGTTTCGGGACCCTATGAACTCGTACTTGTGGGTCGACGACCAGGATCAGGACGAGCTGTTGCGCCTTTCGCCGCCTGCGGACCTCGCCGCTTCCTTTACTGAGGACGATCTGTTGACACTGGACTTCTACAGCGCCTGGATCGACGCCGGCTCGCCGGAGAGCGCCTATAAGCGCTTCGCCGATGTCCACCGGAAAAAGGGCGATGCCATCCACACCCTGTATCACGCGCGGAGGATGTTCGAACGCTGTAGCGAGGTCCACCCCATCACCTTCGATATGTGTCGCTCCTCGTGCGCAGCCTACACCGGTCCCCGCTCCGCCGATCTTACGTGTCCTTTGTGCGGTCTAAACCGGTTTAAGGATGATGGGATCACACCCTTCAAGACATACCAGTACACGCCCTTACTGCCCCGACTTCAGGCGTATTACTCGAATACATTCTGGGCTAATCAATTACGGTACCGAGCTGAAAGGATGGATCTGGCTCGACGGGCATTCGATACCGAGGACGGAACTCCGAGTCGAACACATGTATTCGGGGACGTTACGGACGGGTATGTGCACACGGAACCCGATCGTAGGTCGGAACTTCAAGATCCGCGAGATTGTGTGGTCCTCATATCCACGGATGGGGCGCAGATGCTCGAAGGTCGTCGACCGTCCTCAGCCTGGGTTGTCCTGCTCCAACTGGTCAATTTGCCCCCTTCCTTCCGTTTCAATCCTGATCACTTGCACGTCTCACTCCTCGTACCCGGGCCGGACAACCCCGTCGACCTCGAATCTTTCGTCTGGCCGCTCTGTGCCGAACTCGCACAACTTGGGCTCGAGGGTACGCCGACGTGGGACGCTTCCAGTTCAGAGTGGTTTCGATTGCGTGTGCATCTGGGTGGGGTTCTTGGTGATCAACCGGCTTCTGCCAAGTTGAGTCGGTTGACGGGTCATTCAGGAGTACATGGCTGCCGAGTCTGCTTGATCCGAGGAATACGCGAGCGTAGAGTGCCCTATTTTCCCCTGCGCATTCTTCATGGCGGGCTTGAAACCAACTCCGGGCGTTGCCAGTATGACCCCAATGCTTTGCCCATCCGTACGATGGCCAGTTATGCCGAGGCCGTGCAGCGTCTAGGTCGTGCTTCGGCCACTCAGCGTCCCGTTGTCCAGCGCGACACAGGTGTTGTCACCTTGCCATTGGTCGCTTACTCCACCCTTTTCAACATCCCGGACTTTTTCCCTCTCGATCCGTTCCATCTCTTCAATATGAACGTACCCTCGTTGATCTGGAAAACTCTCAACAGCCCCCTAGCAGGTGAATTCGGGTTAGAACCAGCCCAGCGCATCGATTTCGGTACTTTCATCGGCACCAACAAATGCAATTATCCCACTCATTTCTCCAGTCGAGCCCCTCGAGATATCTCTCAGTACGGCAACTCCAACTACCGAATGGTGGAGTGGGAAGCGTCTTTCATCATTTCCTCCCCGCCTTCCTACACTCGATTGGTGCCCCACAGGACGTGCGTGATATGCTCGACGACTTCCTCATCGCAGTTGATATGGCCATGTGTCGTCACGGACTCAGCGTCGATCAGGTGAGTGTCTGGTCTGGTGGATTGCTCATCGGTCACCCCGGTCCCCGTCGCTGATGTATCTTCGAAAATGTCTGCAGATCGGAGAAGTCAAGCGACTGTTTGTCAGTTTCGTGATGGCCTGGGAACGACTCTACGTTTCCGAGGACGCTGCTCTCAGTCGTGCTACGTGAGTACAGTTGGTGCGCCGAATCGTTGACTACCTTGCTCGCCTTCGCCACTGGTACCTGTCCTGACCATTCGTTGCGTGACACTTGCTGTCTCTTCAGCTTATCGGTTCATCATCTTTTGCATGTTTCTGAACAGATATTCATGCTCGGGTCGATTCGGGCTACGTCGCAAGCGACTTGCGAGCGGTATATGGGTATCCTGAAGAAAGGGTTGTCTGCGTTTCGCTTCCCCTACGCCTCCATGACGATACGGAGTATCCATAGGACTCAAGCAACTATATCCAAGATACGGTTGGGGGTCAAGCTGGGTGCGCTCAGAACGTCTCCTCCAACACCGGAATTCTCGATATATCTCACGTCGGGACATCACGACCTTACGCGTTTGCAGAAGGACAGACTTCGCGAGCTGGTAAGAGGTCTGGTGCCTGGTCCAGACGCTGTGGCTGAGTATGGACGATTCGTCACTCCGAGTGGTATCGATATTCGTGGCCTACGGGCGACGCAGCCAGATACTCGGAGTTCCTCTGTGGTGAAGGTCAGTTGTCATTGTCTTGCATTCAGTGACGTCGTCTTACATCGCAATTCGCCTCTTCCTCTTCATCCTTTTAGTATCGGACTACGGGTGGCGACGTCCGTGTTGGTCGAGTAGTCCACTTTCAAGCCGTATTTCGTGGACGCGGGCTGGCGGGCTACGCTTTCCTTCAACTCTTCCACATTCAAGAGCAGTCTCGAACGGTTACTGTGGGGCATTGGGTCAGTCAATGGGTCTTGGTGCCATGCGACCTACTCGTCGAAGTCGTTGCTGCGTTGGATTTGGGACACAACACCGTCTACATCGTTTCCCGTAGCGCCTGGCAACATGCTGTTGAAGAGCAGGGTATCGGACCCGATGAGGATTAGTGTACGCCGTGAACACTTGGTCTCGTGACTCGTCTACATCGTAGCACATCAGACTACATACTTCGGTCACTGCTTCTCCTTATCACCAGCTGGTTCCCTTGCCTCTCCACCAGGAATCCTGTGAGTGTCTCTCTATAGGAGACTCTTCATCAACTGATCTGACTTATACATTCTAACTCCCAGTGGCTTGAACTCAGCCCTGGCATCGGAGCATATCAGGGCAATCCCAACGCACATGAACCCGTCACAACCGATGCTCTTCCCAGCTCTTTTGTGCGCCGCAACGTACATCTCCGTCGCGGTACAGGACCCCGTAGTGTTCCGATCTCCAGTTTCGTTGCTCTCGATACGCTTGCCATCACCGAGTTCTGCACTGAAAACCCTCCTAGTGAGCGGTGTACTGGACTACTGGCGCGTACTGGACACTACTTGCGGAAACTGGTGGATACTTGCGTTTACTCAACCGAGGCTCGCTCGCTGCTCGTCTGTCGTCGTCTTCGACAGGAAGATACTCGCATGTACTGTCGGGTACTTGTTCGTACTTGCGTGTACTGCTAACAACTGATGATACTGCTAACAACTGGTGAGTGCTTGCTTCTCTTCTTCTTCGACCGACATACTCGCACGTACGGTCGGGTACTTGTTCATACCTGCGTGTACTGCTGACAACTGGTGATTCCTTGCTTCTCTCGTCTGTGTTCTCGAAGCTGCCTTCATAGTTGGCGTCCAGCTCTGAAAGGTATATAAGGACCATCTTTGACGTTCTAACCATGGCTGATTCTTCTTCCCTACCCTCTCTCATCCCCATACCCTCGTTCATCCCTTCCCAACCCTACTCTTTGCCTCAGCCATTCATCCTTTCATCTTCACCTCACGTCCTCACCCAACCCTTCCATCATCTTCACCTCACGTCCTCACCCAACCCTTCCATCTCCTTCAGCATGGCTCGCACCAAGATGACCGCCCGACGCTCGACTGGAGGCAAGGCCCCACGCAAGGTCCTTGCCGCTAAGGCGGCCAAGAACCTTGCCGCCGTTGGTGGAGGTGAGCATCGTCCGTTCCAGTTCTATCGTACCCATGCTGACACAACCCTTGTTCTTGCTCTGTCCCCTTCTCTAGTCAAGAAGCCTCACCGCTATAAGCCCGGCACGGTCGCTCTTCGAGAGATCCGTCGATACCAGAAGTCCACCGAGCTGTGCCTCCGCAAGCTCCCTTTCCAGCGCCTCGTCCGGGAGATCTGCCAGGACGTCATCAAGACCGACATGCGCTTTCAGAGCGCAGCCCTCGGTGCACTTCAGGAGGCGTCCGAGGCGTACTTGGTTTCTATTTTGTCAGACACGTACGTACAACCCTCTTTCCGATGCTTGGCACCCTCGCTCTTTAACCACGACTGACTTTCACTTCTCCCTCCACCTCTGTAGCAACTTGGCTGCGATTCATGCCGGCCGGGTCACCATCCAACCGAAGGACATGCACCTTGCCCGTCGGCTCCGGGGCGAAAGGGCCTGATGTAGTCCTATCTAGCTCTCAGCACAGCAATCTGTCTGGTCGCCGCACGGCTCAACCCCTTTTCCGCTGGGAATGAATATCAGTCGCTTCTCATTTTCCCTTCGCATTCACTTTGATTTGCCAACTGACTATGACCATTCTGGCTGGGGAAGAGATTATCAGACGTATTGAGTTCAAACGTGAAGGATCCAGATTAGCATTTATTTGGAGTTTAGACGAGCTCGATTCTGTCAGCCAAATGGTCGCGCCGATGTCATAATCCCCCCCTCCCTTGCATCTAGCGCTATGTTTCTTCAAGTTGGAAATGGCAGCAATCCGTTCGTGGAAGTAACCCTGACAGCCCCTACATCGCCAGCGTTCCCGCAAGTCGGGATATGAATCGCCACGAACCTTTCTCGGGCTCGTTGAATCCCCGCCTACACCGCGGATTTTGCGAGGCGTCTTGGATTCCCGCCCACGACGCAAGATATCGTCTCCAGCCATTGGCCAAGCATCAGATGCCCCGGCCTCCCACCTCACGACTCCACAGTATACCCACTCCGGCAATCCACCTTTCCCAACAACGGCACAATGGGCAGCCTTCGACATCGTAACCGAAGACGCGCCGGGATCGGCGAAGGGGTTGCTGGGTTTCGAGGGGCGGCCACTGGTGGTGGGTTCGGGCACAGCTCCTTCTAAATCGACGCTCTTCCTGCCTGTGGTGCGTTCGGGCACAGCTCCTTCTGGACCGATGCTCTTCCTGCCTTGTTGACCGATGCTCTTCCTGCCCTGTTCCGTCAGTTGCTGAGCCTGTCGCGGAGGTGAGGAATCGGCCTGCACGTCGCTGCTGTTCTCGCCTGGATGCTTAGTCGTACGCTGAGTTCTTTCCGAGCGGCGGCTAGTCCCGGATAATGACATGGGGATTGGTGAACTGACTGGATCCTCAAATCGCTCATTGATGCCAGCAGATGGGCCCAAGGGAGCCGCCCTATGCGTCGAAGAACCAGATTCCGCCAGTTCTGAGCCAAACAGTCCTTGCCGGAGACCTTCAGGCTGGGCTACTTCGGTAAATCGATCACCAGGCCGAACGGCATCGGTCGTTCCTTGATCCTGAGGAAGATGAGCGGAAGTCGAAGCTAAAGCCCAGGCAGGAAGACTGAAATCGTGTGTCACACCGCTGAGATTAGAGTCCGCCACGACCGCGACCGAGGGCTGAGCCGAACTCCAGGCCGAGCTCATTGAAGTCGCGCCAAATGCAATAGAAGAGGGAGAGACGGTGGGGACGAGGGAAGTGTTGAGACCGCCACGAGCTGTAAGGGGTACCAGTTCCCCACGAGCGTCCACCACGATCGCGGCGAAATAGCGGTCGAAGTGCGCTTGTAACGCTTGTTGAAGATATGTCCTATGGACCATCTATGGCATCCACCACGTGATTGCGATCTTATCGCACCTGATCTCATGATCTTATTTGATCATGATCATATGATCACCCATGATCATGATCACATGATCATCTCGGACCTTGATCTTCCCACGACCTTTGGTCATGATCATGATCATGATCATGATCACCCATGATCACTGTGATCACCCGATCGATCGGTGATCGATCAAATGCATTTCCTCTTTCCCACGGCAGAAAATTTTCCCTCCACATTTTCTCAGTCCTTTGACCTGTGACTGCTGCAGAATCATTGCGCAACGGTTCCATTTTTCTCTTCTTCGTTTTTTCACTCTTCCACGAAACCCTCCGAGCATCTGTATATAAGCACTGCTCTCTTCACTTTCCTTCCTCAATCCAACAACCACCATCCCTGCCATCTTCGACCTTGTTCTCAAGGTCATCAAGTGAAGAGCACCTCCTCCCTCTCTCTCTCTCTCAGCCTCTGTTAGGTTGACTGGCTTTCAGATTGCTGTAGGTTAGCTGCACGTAGTCGTTCGACGCTTCCGAGCTCGTCCTCCTACTGCAGTTGTACCTCACTCTGAACAGCCAGCTCAATCTCTCACAGCTGAGCTTGAGCTCGAGGTCGAGTTCGCGGGCCCCGCGGCTATCGCCAACCACACAGGTGAGTAGCCCGGGCTACCTAGCAATTTACAACAGATTAAGAGTCTGACTAGCTCTCTTTCTTTGCTCTTCCTTATCTTTCGTCCTCGTCCTTGACCTTGTCGACCACGTCCTTGTCGACCTCCACCTCGTCCTCGTCCTCGTCGACCACGTCCTTGTCGACTTCCAACTTGTCCTCGTCCTCGTCGACCTCGTCCTTGTCGATCTCCACCTCGTCCTCGTCCTCGTCGACTGCGTCCTCGTCGACCTCGTCCTTGACCCTGTCCTTCGGTGTCACTGCTGGTTCTCCACGTGCACCTGGTCAAACCACACAGAGTCTTACCAAGACTACAAGTCCTCTTCGTCCTCGCTCTTCGCCCTTCGGCTATTCAGCCCTCGTCCTCAACAACAACAATTTTTCGTCCTCCTCCTCATCAATATGTCCTTCGCCTACATCAGCAATGAGGACGACGGCGCGTCCTCTTCCATCGCCACGGTGCCTATCTGCACCAGCGTCGAGACCTTCTTCGCATGGCGAGAGAAGCTGGAGCCCGTCCTCGTCGGCATCCGTGCTCTCGAAATCGTCCGCGGGAAGGAGCTGTGTCCTACGCTCCCTCCCTCTCCAACCTCCACTGACTTCCGCCTCGTCGAGTCATGGAAGGACAGGGACGCCAAAGCCATGTCCCTGATCCGCCGAACCACTGGCGGCGCCTACTCCGGCCTCCTACGGCACGAGACCTCGTCCACCGGTATGTGGGAGCTCTTGACGGTCCTCAACGACCTCACCACACCGGACCACATCAACACCATCAACCGGAACTTGGCCAACCTCTTCCTCGAGGAGGGCGGTGATATGGTCAAGCACCTTGAAAGGTTCATGGAGATCGTGGCGGAGGCGGATGCGGCTGGCCTGTCCTGGGGCCGTGTTGACAGGGAGAAGTGCTCCAAGTTCTTCGACACCCTCCCGCACGAACTCATCGGCATCACCAGGGAATGGCGTCGCCTGGACAAAGACGAACAGACCTTCCTTCGTCTTGTCCGGCTCTACAACGAGGAGGACGCTGGACGCAAGTCCTCTGCCCAGCGTTCTATGGACACCATGGCTATGGCGGCCACCCGTACGACCGTCAAGATCAGGGGGGTCGCCAAGAAGACGCACGGCGGCAAATCTGGTCCCAGTCACGGCAAGGGCAAGTCCTACCCTTCGCCATCCTCTTCCAAGGCTATTTCCGGTGGCCGTGCCCCTCAAACTTCGTCGAGCAGCAAGCGGCTTCTTTGCTACGGCTGCGGTGGTCGCGACCACGTTCGGCCCGACTGCCCGGTGGCCAGTCAACACGGGCCAGGCGAAGTCATCTGCTGGAACTGCCACCAGCCCGGGCATGCACAACCTCAGTGCACTAAGCCCCGACAGTCCTCCTCGGGCAAGGGTAAGGCCAAGGCCTATGCGGCCTACCCTGATGCGGACGACATGCTCGCTCCAATTCTCGAGCCCGAGTCCGACGTCCTCGCTGCGTCTCCGTCGTCGACCCTTGTCCCGTTCATGGTCGACTCGGGTGCGTCGCAGCACATCGTTGATAGAGTGGACCTCCTTGTCAACGCTCGGAAGCCCAGCAAGCCCTTGTCTTCAAGACTGTGGGCTCCAAGAAGACCTCCGACCTCATCGGAGACGTCACCGGCCTTCTGGCCTCGGGCAGGCGCATCACCTTCCAAGATGTCGTTCTTTTGCCCGGTGCTGGTGTCAACCTCCTTTCAGAGGAGCTCCTGAGGGAGCGTGGCTGGATCAAGGTGGTCGAGCAGGACGACACCGCTTTCCTCCAGCACAGGGACAATTCGTCTTGGCGTATGCCATTGACGAAGCGTGGTCGAGCCCGATGGCTCGTGCTGCAGGTTGAGCCTTCGGCTCCCTCAGCAACGTCTTCGGCTCTCCTCGCTCCCGCCCAGGTCGTCAAGAACTCTCCGTTCCTCGACATTCATGTCCGTCTCGGACATCTGGCCTTCAGTACGATCAGGAAACTGATCAAGTCCGGACACCTGCCCTCGGTGCCCGGATGCATGAACGAACAGCCTTGGTGCGACAGCTGCGAAGCTACCAAGGCCACTCGTCGTCCTTTCAAGGATTCCCCCTCCGCGCTACGGAGCCAGGGGAAATCATCGTCACAGATGTTGGCGGTCCCTTGGTAGTCGCTTTCGGTGGCTACAAGTACTACGCGACCTTCACGGACGAGTACACCAAGTGGACGAAGGTAGACCTCCTTCGATCCAAGGCCGAGGTGTTCCACCGCCTCGTGGAGTTCGTCAAGCTCTGCGAGAGGGCTTTCGGGACCAAAGTACAAGTCATCCGCACCGACGGCGGTGGCGAGTACGTCAACAAGCATATGTCGACCTGGACCGCCTCTCAGGGCATTGTCCAACACATCACCACACCTCACACGCCCGAACTCAACGGCGTTGCTGAGCGCAAGAACCGGACTCTCAAGGAGATGACGGCTGCCATGCTCCACAGTAGTGGTCTGGCTGTGCAGTGGTGGGGACATGCGATGTTATTCGCTGCGGTGCTGCTTATGAAGCTCACCATGGTCGATGACGGTCGAACGGTTTGGGAATGGGTGCACAAGCGTAAGCCCTCCCTTGGCAAGGCTCAAGCATTTGGTTCTCCATGCTGGGTCCACGTTCCGGCCGCCGATCGCACCAAATCCAATCTGACCACCCGAAGGCCTGGAGGGGCATTATGGTCAGTTGGCCGACGGATCGTAGCGGGTGGGGAGTCTACAACGAGGCCACCGGGAAGATTGTCTTCTCCCGGAATGTGTCCTTTGGCCCCAAGGTCTCCAACAAGGTGACCTTGATCTCCAATCCTCCCGACGTTGTCGAGATTGGAGTCGATCCCCGCTTCTCCGAGCTCCCCGAGTCCGACGGGGAGTCCGACGACGTCGATGATGACGTTCCGGCTCAAGACGATGCCGTGACGACGTTGCCGATCTACCTCCTCTCCCTCGTGGTCGCAAACGCCGTGAGCCCGAGGAGGGGATTGAGCTGCCTATTCCAGCTGTTCAGGCTCAAGGCGTTCGTCGATCAGTCCGTCCTGGCCGTGGTCAGCGGTCCGCTCGCTTCCACGAGACCTACACTGCCTTTGTTCAACAATACGAAGGTTTCTTGTGCAAGGTGGCCATCATCGACAACGACCCGACCAGCTATGGCGAGGCGATGTCGAGTCCTGAGCGACATGAGTGGACAAAAGCTTTCGATAGCGAGCTCACTTCGCTCATCAACAACAAGACGCTGGAGGAGGTGGTCCTCCCTCCCGGCGCCAAGGTTGTCTCCACTAAGTGGGTGTGCAAGACGAAACGAGATGCCGATGGCAACTTCGTCAAGCACAAGGCTCGTCTCGTCGGGCGCGGATTTACTCAGCGCTACGGTATCGACTACGACGAGACATACGCTCCGGTTGGACGTATGACCAGCCTTAGGATCTTCTTCGTCGAGGCTGCTGTCCATGACTGCATTGTCTGGCAGATGGACGCCGAGACTGCTTTCCTCAATCCCGAATGGATCGGGTCCTCTACATCAGTTTCCTGAGGGATGGGAGAAGAAGAATCCCAAGGCAACTGGACTGCTTGTCCGCAAGGGCCTCTACGGTTTCAAGCAGTCAGCCCGCCTCTGGTGGCTGGACGTCGTCGCCAAGCTCTCGGCGCTCGACTTCACCCATAGTGATGCCGACTGGGGCATCTTTGTGCGCATCGAACCTGGCGGTTCACGCACCATCGTCTTCGTGTACGTCGACGATTTTCTGATCGCTGCGAAGACGCAGAAGATCATCGACTCCGTCCGTGACGGCCTTAAGGCGTCATACAGGATGACTGACATTGGTCCTGTCAGCTCTGTCCTCGGAGTCAAGATCGAGAAGGTCGACAATGGCTTCGCCCTAAGCCAAGGTCACTATATCGACACTGTCCTTGAGCGATTTGACATGGCAGACTGTCGCCCGGAGTCAACTCCGATTGCGGTCGGAACGAAGCTCGTTCCAGAGGGAGTTCCTCTTTGCCCTGAAGACACCAAGCTCTACCAGGCCCTCGTAGGATGCTTGATGTGGCTCTACATTTGCACCAGGCTGGACCTCGGCTACGGTGTCAGCGCCCTCTCTCGTTTTTGCGGAGCACCAACGGAGGAGCACCTCAAGTACGCCAAGCGAGTACTTCGCAATGTCAAGGCTACTCGGGACTTAGCGCTGGTCCTCGCGCCCGTCAAGGTTGACGGTGAGCCCGAGCTTGTTGGGTACTCAGACGCTGATTGGGCTGGAAATGTCGAAGATCGTCGATCCCAGTCCGGCTACGTCTTCAAGCTTTACGGTGCTACCGTAAGCTGGGGATCCCTTCGGCAGCACTGCGTCTCTCTGTCCTCGACTGAGTCGGAATACGTCGCCCTCACCGAGGCCATCAAGGACGCCATCTGGCTCCGTACTGCCGTCCTGGCCTACGACCAGAGCGCTCCAGATGCGGTTCGCATTGTCCTTCACGGTGACAACCAGGGCTCAATCGCCCTTGCTCAGAACCCAGGTTGGCACCGACGTACCAAGCATATCGACCTTCGATACCACTTTGTCCGCTGGCAAGTGGAGGAGGGTGCGGTCAAGCTTCAGTACATTGGCACGGCAGAGCAGGCGGCCGACATCCTGACAAAGCCTACGCCTACGCCCGTCTTCGTAAAGCACCGCGCTAGCCTTGGTCTCATCGACCTCGCAGCTCGTGCCTGACGGCCCTCCCTCGACTGCAGCAACCACGCGTTGTCTGAGAGGGAGTGTTGAAGATATGTCCTATGGACCATCTATGGCATCCACCACGTGATTGCGATCTTATCGCACCTGATCTCATGATCTTATTTGATCATGATCATATGATCACCCATGATCATGATCACATGATCATCTCGGACCTTGATCTTCCCACGACCTTTGGTCATGATCATGATCATGATCATGATCACCCATGATCACTGTGATCACCCGATCGATCGGTGATCGATCAAATGCATTTCCTCTTTCCCACGGCAGAAAATTTTCCCTCCACATTTTCTCAGTCCTTTGACCTGTGACTGCTGCAGAATCATTGCGCAACGGTTCCATTTTTCTCTTCTTCGTTTTTTCACTCTTCCACGAAACCCTCCGAGCATCTGTATATAAGCACTGCTCTCTTCACTTTCCTTCCTCAATCCAACAACCACCATCCCTGCCATCTTCGACCTTGTTCTCAAGGTCATCAAGTGAAGAGCACCTCCTCCCTCTCTCTCTCTCTCAGCCTCTGTTAGGTTGACTGGCTTTCAGATTGCTGTAGGTTAGCTGCACGTAGTCGTTCGACGCTTCCGAGCTCGTCCTCCTACTGCAGTTGTACCTCACTCTGAACAGCCAGCTCAATCTCTCACAGCTGAGCTTGAGCTCGAGGTCGAGTTCGCGGGCCCCGCGGCTATCGCCAACCACACAGGTGAGTAGCCCGGGCTACCTAGCAATTTACAACAACGCTACCTGCAGATCCTCCGAAGGGATGAGCACGGTATTCATCTGAAGTAATACGCAGATAGACAACGAATAAGTAAAGCCCACTTCTGGATGTATCTGGACGCCGGAAAGAGACTCACCCAGATTTCAGACCAGTCGGGGCGCTGCTTGTCGCCATAGAAGCGCTTGACCGCCGCATACGTCTGCATGTAAATCTTCTGGATGTCGGGTCTCAGCATGGTTAGACAGTACTGGGAGGAAGACGGTTGCTGCGAGGCCGGAGGAGCAACCCAATCCGTGTAGAAGTCTGTGAATCCGTGGAGAGGAGCTGGTGTGCGCGAGGAATTGCTGTCCGCAGAAGACATAGCGGCAGAAGACATAGCTGCTCCAGTCGTTCGTTCGGATGCGCGAAGCGGATAGGTGATGAGCGGGCTGGTGTTGGAGGGAGGGTGTAAGATCTGGGTGGTGGAAGAGCTGGTCGAAGGCGGCAGAGACGAGATCCGAAGATCGGGATCAAACAACACCATGTTGCACCCCAACACCACGTGAGGGCAATACATATATGTAGGCCCTAACAGGCGATGGAGGACGGACTCCCTTTGATTAGGAAGAAGGAAAGGTACATGGGAGTGCAACGTAAGGCAGCAGGGCAAAGAGAACAAGGAGGCGAGTGGCGACAGAGGTAACCCATTGGTTGCATGCAAAGTTACGAAGCAGGAGCACAACAGGCTCAAGGACCCTTGGGCCTCAGCGCCTCAGCCCTTGATACACCCGACTTCAGAGTGGCCTCATTGGTATCCTTCAGATTCCTTCACTCGTTTCCTCTCCTCTCCTCTCCTCTCCTCTCCGCGCCTGGTCGTGAACGAGCTCCGCTCACCATCACCGTGTAGAACACAGTCCCATAACACCCCTCCGCAATCATCCTTGGGAGGTTGCCGTAGACGTGGAGGCAGGGCCAGAACTGTGGGCTTCCCATGCAACCCGCAGCTCTTCCGAACTCATGGAGAGAGCATTCTGCAGCAGACAGAGGTACAGCATCGATGTGCCGATGTGCGGTCCGTCAGCGACCATATCCGCTGATAACAAAATCAAAGCCAAGCTAACTTACCCGAAGAGAGGTCCAATCGGGTTGTGGGTGATCTGCGTGCAGCCGCTTCAGCGCCTCATACGCCCGCGCGTAGTACTGCCGTCCGGCAGGCTCCAGAATAGGGAGACTATGATGAGCCACAGAAGTTAGCTGCGTCGACTCGATCCTATCCGCACAAAAGTCCTGGAGTTCTGCGAGAGGCGGGGAATGTTGTTGCGAGGGCCAATTTCCTGCGGAAGACATGAGCCACCAGCCGCAGTAGAGAAGAAGAAGGAGCGGGCGAGCGATGGGCGGTTGGTAGGTGAAGTCTGCTGATCGTCGTAGTGAGTGGGACCGGAGAGTGTGTGGTGGTGGAGCTCTTCGAAAATCGAACGTTGAAGGCGGCGCAAACATGTATGATGCACCACCACGCGACCACATGACAATAAGACCTCATACATTATGGAGACGGGAGAGGACTAACTACACAAATCAATGAGGAAGAACGGAAGAAGAAGGGGAGGGAGTAACCCGTTTAACTACAAGGCTCCCGTACTGACGAGATTCCACCTGAAGTTGAAGTTGCCGAGTAGGCGTAGCCAGCACAGGAGTACCACTCGATGGTTCCAAGCCTCCAGAAGTCCCGACGGCAGGAGATGACAGTCTGCCTTCCAAGTCTCGTACGCGGGCTCGCAGCTGGATCATCTGCTCGGTGCAATCATGGACTCTGCCTCGCTCCACCATCAAGGCCACTTCGGATCGGTCAATCCTGCTGTCGGAAACCTTGAGTTGACGCTCCAACTCTTGCTCCCTCTCCTCTAGTTCTTGCCGGCGAGAGAGCTCTTCCCACCAGCGTCGCGTAACATCCGTAGTCCCAATACATCCCTCGTTGATCAACGCCATGAAGGGTCCGGGTTCCACAGAAGACCCACACGAAGCCAGTACGACGCGCATCTTCTCACGCATGTCCGCGAAGAGGTCGGGGACGCAATCCTTGACCATCGACTCCTTCGCATACGCCCGGGCTGCCTCGTATCGTTCCATGTCCGTAGACTCTAGCAGCCAAGGGGGACTGCTCATACGATGGCCGTCAGGCGGTGATGGAGACGATCCGGACGACGCACGAGTCGATGGGGACGAAGGAGCGGTGGACGAAGGCGTGGCTTGGATTACCGAGGGGAACGATCCGTCGCTAACCTCGATCTGGCCTTCGGCAAATCCATGCGAGAGGGCGTGCACCTCTCGCTGCAACTGATCCCGTTCGAGGACATTAGCCTCTCTCTCTCGACGAAGGGCGTCGATCTCGGACAGCATGGAGGCAGTCCGAGAGTCGTATTGAAGCTGTAACGTCGAGTATTGGCCGCGCAGCTCCTCCAATGCTCTCCGCAAGCCAGAAATTTCATGGCGGGCCTCGCATAGACTTGTATCGCAACCGGTGCTGATCTCCAATCCCTTTTCCTCCATGTCCCTGAGTCGAGCCGAGCTTTCGTCCTGCAGACGTCGCAGGTCTTCTTCGAGCTGCTTGTTCCGTATACAGACCGCATCGTGCCGTTCCGAGACTCCCACGACATCGGTCATGTAGCTCATCAGTCTGGACTTGTCCTTTGATAGCGAGGCGATCTCCTTAGCCAAGACATTGGTCTGGTCCTCCAAAGAAGCTTTGGCAACGGCCCACTCCTTGCGTTCGGCCTTGATCTTGACCTCGGAAGCTTTCATAGAGGCGACTTGCTTCAGAGCCTTAGTGAGATCCGATGCCGCAGACCGTTGTTGACCGCGCAGGTTGAAGATTTCCACTTTCGCCTGGCCCAGGTCCTCGATCGCCGACAGTCGCAGGTGGGGGGTGTAAGCATTACCATTCTTCACCAACAAAACATTGGCAGGCAGCGTTCTTGACGAGGACGATGACGAGGCAGACATTGGCCTAGCCAGCGACGCCAGTAAACCACCTTTCCTCTGCGGTGGCGGCAGGTAGTCGGCCTGCGAATCCTCCATCATTGCAGCGTCATGGGAGGCCTGAGTAACGGCGTCGGTGACTTGAGTATCTTCATCCATGCCGATAGAGGAAGCAGGGAAGCAGTAGGCAGTAGCTAGAGGCGAGAGAGAAGGGTAGAGAGAGTAGAATGACATAGTGAGAATATGAGATCGTGCGAACAACGCTTCCAAAGCATATCCCACGTGACATAAGCCAACCCACAGGCCACAACTCCCACCCAGTTTCTTCCAGTATCTCCAATTCCACTCCCACCCAGTTTCTTCCAGTATTCTCCAATCCCCCTGCAATCCACAAAGCACACGACGCAGGGATGGACGGCCCGGACACAACAATCCCAAGGCAGAGCATCGTCCTCGGAAACAGACGGTCACTTGACGACGACGTCCTACCTCTCCTGGGACCGCATGCAACAACGCGAGATGGAGCAGCAAGATCCGAGACAGAGAGGCCAGACCGCACCACGGATTCGAGCCAGGATGGCACAGCAGCGGAATTGCCTCGGGATGGTAGCAGCACGGCACGAGAAGCCACACATATGATCCCAGAGCAGATCTTGAAGACGCAACCGTACACAATACACCTACTCGACATAATTGCTTCCAACGCGCTGAGGATGAACAACATGCAAACTCAAATCGAGGATCTCACCAAGGAGCTCAATGCCACCCGCAACGCACTCAACGAGCTACAGAAGACAGAAGACGGGAGCGAGCAAGCGGAAACGGACAGCCGCCTTACGAACGGGGACTATTACTCTCTTACCAAGAAGAAATGGATAACCCTTACGGTGAGTTCCCCGCAGCTCGACACACATGTGCAGCCAGACTCCAGAGCCTAAATAGAGAGAGAACGAAATTCTGATGCCCACTCGTTGCCGCCGTACCGACCAGGACGAATTCAGGGAGCAGTGTTTGTTTTACGAGGAGGTAGCCCAAGACAAGTTCAAGATCACAGAGACGATGAATCTACCACTGGAGAGCTGCATATTTCGCGAAGACGGCACGTCGATCAAAGGATCGCCCATCTTCCGAGCAATCAAGGAGGACGCCAAGAGATTGATCCTGACCACACTTGCCGTTCTGCCCGACAAACCGATGCAAGGGAAGTACAGGATGCTTGCATTCTACAAGAAGTACTACCCCCCCAATTGGCCCGGGTGTGTCAGAAGCTGACGAGCATGTGGGTCGAACTGGCGATGTGCGCCAGCCAATGGAAAGCAAGAGCCATAGTCGGCCGAGCGTTGCGCAACCTGCAACAAACCAGTATCTTCGACTACAAGACGGAAACAATCGAAGTAGACGATGCCCCAGACGCAGGCGGGACAGTATCGACCAAAGGCCACCAAAACGGGACAAACCCGGCAAGTCCGTACCGCATTGCTAGCTCCTCTAGGACCAACAACCCGTCACCGACAAAACACTCGAACGTCACAGCAACTGCCCCATCCACTAGTGACCGGACCTTACCCACCACGCCATCGAGCGCAATCCAGCAACGCACGCCTCAGAGCAGAGCACAGCTATTCGCAAGAGCAACGGGCACACCAACGCGTTCGGATACACGCACACCCGGCCGTTCGCCGAGAACCGACGCTATGATGACCCCAGAGCAGCAAGACACTCCTCATGCCACCTCCCAACCACTGCCACGTCCCATAGGTAGCTCTATACAGACGGAACCCACAGCGAAGCAGGCGGGGGCTACGGCAGCAACAGCAACCGCAACCGGCGAGGCAGCAACAGCAACCGCAACCGGCGAAGGGGCCGGGTCACCTAGAACCAGCGGACCTTCGACTTCGATGGCGTCTGTCTCAGGTCCCACCCCGGTGTCCCAAGACACTAGACCAGTCCCGCAAACGGCGGATACCAGTGTGACAATATCGCTCGAAGTGAGTGCAGGTACAAGAGCCCAGCAATAGCCCTCCTTCTCATTAACCTTGCCAACTTCTGCCGATAAATCACACAGGGAACCATGGAAAGGGCGGTCGCGAAGCACATCTTAAAACAACGGGGGGAGGACATAACGAAGGGGATGCATGCATTGACGATTTCCCGACTCCTACGAACACAGGCTCTGAAGCGTCCGTTCACGGCGCAGGAACTACAAGAGGCGAAGGACATCGTGCATCAAGCAAAGTCCAAACGTCGAAAGGTAACCCCCGCGACGCCTCCGGCATCTGAAGCACAGAGCGGACCGAGCCACCCATCCATTGATCCTACTTCAACTCCGGCCGCAAGCACGAGCGGACCAAGTAATCCAACCGTTGGACCTATAGCGACCGCACGGGGGAACGGAAACGCAACGTAGTCATAGGGTCGAACAAGGTAAGTTCCAGAACCGCGGCGACATTTCTGGGCCGCAGTTCTCGACTGACAACGAGCTCAGCGCGCAATTACAACCTTACGACCCAGAGCAGGTCGCTTGAACCTTTCCTCCAGGTCGCCTAACCCTTTCCCCCTGACCCGGTCCGCGTAGCGCCGACGTGACCCTTCCTCTCACTCACCTGACACCTCTCACTTCTATGAACACCTCTCACTTCTATGATTCCATCTATCCGAATTCTGCGCCTCACACCCACGCCAGCGTACATCATTGCCTCATACCTCGTAAATGCGTACCAGGATCGAACGACACGCTCTGACTCTCAAGGAACGAACCGGGCGTAGGGACGCAGACGCTCACAATTACCTTACCAACGACTGACTTCACTCACACTGACCTACACTAACCTTCTACCTTCCTGCTCACTAACACACTGACCAGTGACCACTGACCACTGACCATACTGACCACTGACCATACTGACCACTGACCGACTGACCACTGACCATACTGACTAACTATAAACTACGACTGACATGCTGACTCGCTGATCAATAGCTGACATGGTTAACCCCACACACTGGTCACTGACTGCTGCTAACCGCTAACCTATCTCATTTGTGTTCTTTTTTCTTGCCTTTACCTCACAACCCATCCCCTTTTCCCAGCTTATATTCCTTCCAGGCACCACATCGTCAGGCAAACGGGCGAGCAATTGGACGAGGGCGACGAAGATATCCAAGGTATCCCAGGCGGGTTTTGCAAAAGGTCCAGACGGACGGGCGTAGAATGGGCGAGCGGGCGTCCTGTCGACTCGCACGTATGCAAGGACATGCGGTATGCCGTTATCGACGGGGATGGACAGGGAATGGATAGGTGGATAGGTGGTATGGTGGCGGACAGGAGGCCAGAATGTATCAAGTTCACAGGCGGAAAAATGGAAGTAGAAGCCGAGAAATGGCTGAAAAATGGAGGCTTGATCGCAATCTCCGTGAGTTGAGAAATGGCCGAGAAATGGATGTCATGAATTTGAAAGGCCGGAAAATGGCAGGAAAATGGAGGACGAACCGCGCAACTAGACCAGCAGGAAAATGGTCGAAAACCTGGGATTCTTGCTACTTTCGCCAGAAAAATGGAGAAACTCTAAATATCGCCATTTATCAGCCATTTCCTTTCTTACTGAGCGTCAGGTCTCGTTGCTACGGTCGTGCCCAAGAGCATGGAACCTTGTGGGGAGGCCGGAGGGCCCACAGCGCCCTGCACAGCTGCCGTTCGGAATGGATGGGGGCCAGAATTACAAATGGGAAAAGCTACAAATACAGGGCCTGCAGTGAAGGGGGGAACGGGGAAAATCGTCGCGAAACGAGGGTGAGACATGTCAAAAATCGTAGGCATATCGGCGAGCTCTGACAACGCGACGATTCACCGCCGCAACACCCCTTCTCGTTTTCGGTGAGGATCATCCCACCTCAACTCCCGCTGAGCTATCATGCAGGATCTCATATGTATGACGTTGGTGAATATCGCCTGACTTTTTCGACCCTTCCAGCTTCCACCTGGTCGCGCGGGTTAGCGCGATGCGCGCTGTAGTGGGGTCCTGCCTATATAAGGAGGGAGGAGACAGTTTCACAGCACAGGCAGATCTTGCCCCTTCCGTCGCTCTCACATCTTCGCTTTCCTCTTCTTTACAACAGGTAGCAAACAGCGAAACATTTCTCAACGTCAACATGGGCGCACAAGAAAAATCTCACATGGAGCCCAAACATCACCCACTGAAGCCGAGCTTCACCAGGCCGACGCAGCCACTCTCTATGGCGCAGACGGCAAGCCCATCACGTTTGGCAGCATTCGACGACCAGGAAACGCGTCCTCATCCCGAGGTTTCACCCTCATCTTCGTCCGACACTGGCATTGCGGACTCTGCATGGGATACGTCTCGGCGCTGTCCGAGGAGCCGGCGCTCGCGAATGAGCGCGTTGTTATCATCGGGCACGGAGCGCCGGAGGGAATTGAGCGGTATCGGGAAATGAGCGAGGCCGGTCCACTATTGAGGTGAGTAGAAACGCGGTCTGGGTGAGCTACGCGAACAAGGCATTCTGATCTGTATGGATGCATGTGCGCGACGCGACTTTACTCTGCTCTCCTACTCAGATCTACGCCGATCCCAAGAAGGAGCTCTTCCGTGCCCTCGGCGTAACGAGGACGTCGTTGGACATGGGATCTACCAAGCCGGCGTACCAGAAGGGATCTATGCTTTCTATGATCTTCGGAGGCGTGCGGGAGTCATTGGGGAGCGGTATGCTTGCGTTCAAGGGCGGCGACATCGCACAACTCGGAGCCGACTTTATCTTCAACGAGAACGGCGAGGTTACCTTTGCGCATAGAATGGTGAGTATAGGGAGCAGGTTACCACGGTCCGAGATGGGCGATGTAGGAGAGCGCTGACAACCTATGGATTCCCAATACTCTGCAGGTCAACAGCCGGGACCACACTGAGGTCCCCGATTTGGTGCGAGCCATTCAGGCATAAACGCCCGAACGCGCACACGTCCTCCAACCTTAATCACACTCGATCTTGTCCTTCTGGTCAGGCACTCCAGGCTTTTACCCCTCTGACCCGGTCCTCTTTTGCTTCTCACTTCTGTACTTTGTATCACTGTCATTCAATCGCACTTCCAACTCACTTCAACGCCCAGAAACAAATCTGCAACAGGACGCGCGAAGGTAGAAGTGCTCCATCAACGCAGCCTCCTCCCTCTCCTCCTCGTCCTAATCCGCCTACGTCCTGCTGGATGTTCAAGCTCACTGCGTGTTGATGCGCGCGCGCAAAAAATGAAAATAGAAAGCGTCCAATTTGATACAGCAGAAGAGAATAAGCGCTCGGCCTCGAAAGAAATACTGGAGAAACCCCCCGATGGTGTAGAGATAAGCTCAGACCTTGGTGAGCGTGTCCAAGAACCGACTTGACAGCTCGCCAACGAGAGAAGGACCGACAGCACTGCTCGAACCCAGCCCGTACAAGGCTGCCATGTTGCCTGGTGGCCCGCCCTTCTTCGTCTTCTTGACCTCGGCGACGGTCGCCTTCAGGTCCGAGACGAATTGGTCGACCACCGGCACGGTGAGCTTGGTGCATGCGATGTGAATGCCCGGTGGCTCTGTAGCGAGCGCGTTGAGATGCCATCTGTTGACCAGCCACACCAAAAGGCAGTAAGTAAGAAGTGCAAGAACAGCATTCGAAGTCCCGACCAAGACGGAGAAACTCACCCCTTCTTGGACATGCCATCACCGACGTCATAGATGCTGACCTTGCCCGCGCTGTGGAAGGCAACAACAGAGACAAGTGGTCGCCCCATGATTCGCAAATCCTTGATCTCTTCCCGAATCCGTTGCTCAATCGTCCGTGCGGCACCGACAATCTCCTTGCACGACTGTGTGTAGCCCTCCTCGCCCATGGCCATCAGAGCCGCCCAGGTACCGGCAATGAGCGAGCCAGGCCGGGAACCAGCAATGGCTGGCGACGCGTACACTCCGCCAGCCCAATCAGCCTGGACGTAGTACTGGTGTCGCCGGAGAGCGGCAGACCGGTACATGACCACGCTTGAGCCCTTGGCGCGAAGCCGTACTTGTGGGTGTCGCAGGAGATACTCGTGACGCCATCGACGCGGAAATCGAAAGGCTCCGAGGGCAACCCGGCGCGCTCAAGGAAAGGTACCAGGAAAGAGCCTAGGCAACAGTCGACGTGCAGACCCACATTGGCTCGCTTCGCCATAGACGCGAGGGCTGGAATAGGGTCGATGATGCCATCGGGGAAGTTGGGCGCGCTACCGACGATGAGGATCGTATTCTTGTTGATGGCACGCTTGACCTTGGGAGCAAGACCTTACGAGTGACGGGGTCGACGGGAATCTGGTGTACCTTGATGCCGAAGTAGTCGCCAGCCTTGAAGAAGGCGCGTGTGCACTGGCAGGGAGGATCATCTCG
>MAPW01000271.1:0-24166 GCA_001689995.1 Tilletia indica
CGGCACCTTCGACGGCGTCCCCGAAGACACGGCGCTTTTCCTCGCCAACATCGAGGCCATCCGCGCTTCGGAAAGCGACCCGAACTGGGACAAGGCTCTACTGCGCGCCTTACCCCGTACTCTGCGAGGTCCAGCTCGCCTCTGGTTCGCCTCCCTTACGGACTCAGAGCGCTCGCTCAACCTGAAGAGTCTCACGTCCTTCATCAGCGCCCTTCGTGCGACCTTCAAGCCCTCCACCAACGTTGTCCGCCGACAAGCTCGCGATCGATGCTGGCGTCCCGATGAGGAAGACTTGGTGCACTATTCCTTCGTCAAGGCTGCACTCCTCAAGATCGGGTGGCCAGGAATGAAGGACAGCGAGCTCATAAGCGACGTCGTCGATGGGATCGATCCGTCAGTCGCCAAGCTCATGCAGACTCCCTTCCGGGACTCGCCCACTCTCACGGCTCTTCGCGTCGAAATGCGCGTACAAGAGACGTTCTGGCGCAAGGAATTCCACCGCCCGTTGGTGCGAGCGTCATTCGCCTCGACCGCAGGAGTTCCCGCATACGACTCGCTCAATTTCGACTCCTCCGTCGCGTCCGGGAGTGCAATTCACGGTGGAGCCGCATATATCAGTCACAGCGTACCCCAGACGTCTCAGCCTGCTCCACAGGTCGTCGCACTCTCAATCCTCGGCAGGGCATGTCGATTCGGTCCGACTTCACTCCTGCGAACCTCAGCTACCCGCATACATCCCGAGCTTCACAAACGGATGATGTCGTACAAGGTCCCGCTTACAAATAGGATCATGTGGTGTGTCCGACCATGTGACCAATGCGGCGGCGATCACTTCGGTTTCGCCCATGAGCACTGCTCTAACACGAAGAACACGGTGCCGACCGTCCTCGCCATCGATTCCGAGGAGGACTACCCGTGCACCGTCGACGAGGGTTTCTGAACGTCCGAAATGACGTAAAACTAACATCACCGCCCCGGCTTCCTCCTAGCAAGGAAAAGCCGGGTGAGCCTCCTCCTCCCACGGCACTCCTGGCTCAGCCAGCGCCGGAGAGGAAAGCTGAAGGTAAAAGGCGATTGGAACTACACTTCCTCCAATCGCTGCGACCCCCCTCGGCTGGAGCAAGACGCCGAGGGATGCAAGAGCACCGTCGAGAGGGTTGCGTCCTCTTTGGGCCCAGAAGAGGACCTCGACGGTGGGTACCGCAAGATCCCGACCCCGGGACCTGACAGGAGACATGGGCCATCACCTGATCAGATCACCCGGGGTCACCCCCAAGGCAAGTATCATACTTGTCCCTCCAATGTTCCTTCTGACCAGAGTTCTACTGATGATCTTTCTCCGCCGTCTCTTCCGGCTAGGAACGATCATCAGGTATCCGTCCTGTTCCTCGCCGACCACTGGCTTCAGCATTCTTCGACTCTGCCATCAGTCGCGGTGTCCCAAAGCGCCCGCGCGGCGAGATCAAGGATGTCGAGCTACGTCGCTTGGACGAGACGGGCTCTGGTCTCGGTCACCTACGCCATGCTCCGACGTCCTGCCAGATCCAGTTCCTCCATGCTGATCTGGCACCCGTCTCCTGTCTTGTGGACACCGGTGCCTCGCTATCGACCATTGATGCAGGCCTGGCACGACGACTGGGACGGGCTCCTTCCGGAGGGACTCTTAGTATCAACGGCATTGGGACCGAAAGGACATTGGGCTTCATCACGTTGCCCTTCGCCATCGAGGGCACGGATGAGGCGGGCGTCGCGGTTCGGCTACACTTCCACCATGACTTCCATGTAGTCCCCACCTTCGGCCCCGGTATTCTTCTGGGCCAAGACTGGATCTCTGGACATGGACTCGTAGTTGACCCCGCCCACGACAAGGCCACACTGCAGGGCTACGACTTCCGTGTTCGGAGCGAGCGACCTCACGCTCATACGTTTCACGGCAAGATTTGCACCCGTCAGGCAGTTGTCCTTGCTCCCGGTCACCACTCCTGGGTGCCGGTTGACACAGCGGCTCTGATCGCCAACGTGGATTACATCCTCGATCCAACTTGGCACTTCGATCCTTCTCAGGATCAGATCGCTACGGCTCTTCCCTGCATCATGGATCGCCAGACCTCCCGTGTTCTCGTCACCAACTTTGGCGATGAACCTCTCGAGGTGCCCAGTCGCACGCTCCTCGGTGAAGCGACCGCGTGTGGACCCGGCACGATCTCCACCCTTCAGGCGCACGCTTTCCCCCTCTCCACTTCCACCACAACTCCCCCTCTACCACTCCCCTTCCTTCGACTGGTTCCCCACTGGACCCATTCGAGTTCGACGAACAGCCGCTCGCTGCTAGCGCTCAAGAGGACCACACCGTCCTGGTAGACGACACTTTCCGCGTTGGCCTGGACGATAACGGCGCACCTCACGCCGAGGTCATAGCTCTACTCCGGCGCCACCGGGAAGCGTTCTCTCTCGACGGTCGGCCCGGTCACATCAAGGACGTGGCAATGACCATTCCGGTCGAGGACCCATCGAAGCTTCAAGCCGAACCTCCTCGACGGGTCAGCCCGGAGAAGCGGCAGGCGATTGACAAAGAACTCGCTCAACTGCTCGAGTGGGGCGTGGTGGAAGAGAGCTCGAGTCCCGTCTCCGCACCCGTGCACCTCGTCAAACAGAGAACCAAGCTTCGCTTCTGCGTTGACTATCGCTCTCTGAACACGGCGACAACTCCGGACCGCTACCCTCTTCCTCGAGTGGATGACGTGATCGAAAACCTTCGCGGTCACTCTTGGTTCAGCAGCATGGACGCCGTGCGAGGATATCATCAGGCAGACATCGCTCCCGGCGATCGATGGAAGACGGCCTTCGCTACTCATCGCGGGCTCTTTCAATACCGTCGAGTGCCATTTGGCCTTAAGTCGGCCCCAGCATTCTTCCAGCGCATGATGGACGCCCTTTTGGGTCCCATCAGATGGATTGCCGCTCTCATATACCTGGATGACATTGTTACATACACACGCACCTTGGCCGAGCATCTCCAAGCACTCGATTATATCCTGTCCGAGGCGGAGCGCGTCGGCCTACGTTTCAGTCCAGCCAAATGTACCTTTGCTGTCCGGGAGCTCACCTTGCTGGGTCGGAAAGTGTCTGGATTCGGTCTCGGCGTCATGGAGGACCGAGTGGCGGCCGTACGCAACCTTCCCCGCCCACGCAACCTACAAGAATTGTACCACACCCTTGGTCTGTTCTCGTACTACCGAGCATTCATCCCTCGGTATTCTCAACGTGCTGCTCTCTCACCGCTCTTACAAAAGGGCTGGCGTACAAGCAGGTCGGCAGCACTTGGCGCTTGGTGCGAGCCGACGGGACCACCACCACAAAGTCCGCGGAGCTGCTGGAGTGGACAGAACAACAAGAACAGGCATTCCAGGATCTTCGGGACGCTCTCGTTCGTCCCCCGACGCTGGCACACCCCGACTATGACCGCCCTTTCTTGTTGTACACCGACGCTTGCCGCACCGGTTTCGCCGCTGCGATTCACCAGCTGCATGTTCACCCCGTCGACTCATCCTCAGCCGCGTTCCCAGTATGGCCGCGCCTCAGCCCGCCACTCGACCCAGCGGCGTGGGCGGCCGCTCTGCGCCAGGATCCGACGTTCGGGCCTGCAGTCCGTCGGCTTTCGAGCTCGTCCATTCGCCCCGACGAGACCTACTCGCTGGACAACGGCGTCCTTGTCCGCAAGGACGATGGTCGCGTGTGCGTTCCACGTTCGATGATATTGGCCGTTCTTCGCCGCGCTCACGATGAGGGGGGTCATTTCGGCTTCGGGAAGACCTACGCCTCGGTAGCCGCGGAGTTCTGGCATCCCCGCCTGTCGAGTCTTGTCGCGGCCTACGTGCGCTACTGTGGCTCTTGCTTGCGCACCCGGAAGGGTCGGAAGACTGGCGCTCTCGACATCGACCAGGATGCACATCGTCCCTTCCAGCATACTTCGGTCGATGTGGTACTCGGCTTGCCTTCGTCTCGCCGTCGTCAGGACGCCTACATCATCGCCACCGACCTGTTTTCGCGCATGATCTTGTTGGAGCCCTGCTCATCCTCGTTCACCGCCCAGGACATCGTGAAGTTCATCATGAACCGTATCGTGCGTCTGGGCTGGCGCCCGGAACGCCTCACCTCTGATCATGATACGCGCATCATCGGCGAGGCGGGACAACAGCTCGGGGAGTTCCTCGGCGTTCGCATCACCGCCACTCCGCCTCACCACCACCAGGCGAATCCCGTTGAGCGACATGTACAGACCGTGCAGCGGGTGTTGCGGGCGATGAGTACCGATCGTCCCGGTCTTTGGGACGAAGAGGTCCTTCCCGCGGTCGAACTAGCGGTGAACAGTTCGGTCAATGCGGTGACCGGCATGACCCCATTCGATGCCGTCTTCATCGACTCACCTCACTTGGTGGACGCCCTCCTGCGGACTCCCCCACACTCCGGCGTCGGTGATTGGGCGGAGCGGTTCCGTCGTGCGCGTGCGCGCGTGTCTGAAGCCCGCACTCGTGTTAACGAGGAGCGTCGCCATCAGAAGGTCCAATTCGATGCTCGCCACGCGCCTCTGCCTGTGCTTCGTCCGGGATCGCTGGTGTGGATCCGGCTGGCGGATCGCCCTGTTCGCTCGGCACCCGGTGGAAAGCTCGACCCGATCAAGTTGGGTCCCTTCCCGGTTCGCCGCGTTCTGTCCCCTCACCGTGTGCTGGTCGAAGTTCCTCCCCACCTGAACATCGGCGACGAGTTCGACGTTGCACAATTGGACGTGCATCCTGAGGGCGAAGATCCGTTCGCGGATGATCGGCAGCCCACGTCGAGCCCTTCCTCCGCTCCGACCCTGCCTGCGACCGCACCATCGTCTTCGGCTCCTCTAGCTTCCTCACTTCCGGAGCCAGTTCGTCGCGGAGTTCGCGAGCGTCGTCCTGCCCCGCTCTTGCGCGATGCGAATTACGACGTGCACGCCCTCCGCGCCGACTTGGGTTCGCCACTGTTGGCGCGTAGTTCGGACGCGTTCTGCGATCCCGTCCCCGCTCCAAGGAGGTCGATCTTGATGGTGTGCGAGTACAGGTGGTCGAACGCCCTGTCGCCTTCATGTCTCGCACCACGACTCTGGCTGAGTCCAAATTGGCTGGGCCGGAGCTTGAGCTTGCTTGTCTGAGCTGGGCATTCACGCGCGCGCAACACATGCTGGAGGGCGCCAAGGTGACCGTTGTCACAGATCATGCGCCCATTCCTGGCATGCTTTCCTCCCGTCCCGGCGCTATTCCCTATGGGCATGCGGTTGAGCGCGCCCGGGTCATACTGCGTCCTCACCTCGACAACATGCGGTTCGTCTACAAGCCGGGTCGTCTTCATGTCAACGTGGATGCTCTCTCTCGTCTTGTTCGGGATGCTCCTGCACGCCCGGGACGGCGCGCTTCTTTCGGGGGGGATGTAAAGGGCTCTCATATTCCTTCTCTCTCTTATTCCTTCTCTCTCTCTACTCCTTCTACTGCTTCCCTTTCCCTTCTATTCTGTGCTCTCTGCTTCCGTTCCGTTCCGTTCCGTTCCCTTTGCGATTCCGTTCTCTCCTCTCGCTTCCTTTCTCGCTTCTTCCTTTCTTCCCACACTTCTCGCACGTGACTCACCACACCGTTGCATAGCAACAGCTCCACCTCTTTTGTCCTCACTCAGTTATACTCAACTTCTCTCGCAATTCTACCATTCATCCTCACTCTAATATCATCGCTTCTGGTCAGCACCGTCTGAACCTCTATAGAAGTAAGTGACGAGCAACCTTGCCGTTACAACCCCTTTCGCACCGACTCTCGAGTCCCTCGTCGTATCGCTTCCGACACTTCCTCTCTCCTCTCAGTTCTCTCTCTCTCCCATTCACACTACCTCTTCCTCTTCTGTCCTTTGCCTTTGGCACGACCTACGAGGCATCCCTCTTCTCTTTTCCTTTTGCTACAGCTACAAAGACTTCTTCCTATCTCTCACTTCCCCTCTCTTGACCTCGAGAGTCTGGTTCGTGATAGAAGGATGGTACTTGAGCAGTACCTGCTCTCAGATTATACAAGACCCTCTGCAGACTCTGTTGACGCTATCAGACCCGTGGTACTGGCACGGTACCTTTGTCAAAATCAACTACTGAGGATTCTGACTGGGAAGTCGTGATTTGAGAAGCGCCTATGGTTGACATCGATATAGGATGGTACCTGAGCAGTACCTGCTCTCAGATTAGATGCATTACGAAAAGGTGCTGCGAGCACCCGGGAGCACTTCGGGCGCTCCGGATTGCGAAATGAGGCGATTTGGGCCCAGCGTCAGCGCAAATCTCCTAATCGAGTTGATTTCACCTTGGAAGCATTTCAGATGCAGGGAAAATGAGCTTCGGCGCCATCAACACGGCCGGGTAAACCATCGCTCATCACTTCTCCTTCACCCACCCTCGCAATCATCTTCTCCCATCCTGAATTCCTGATACATAGACACACAGACCGGCCACACCTCACGCTTCCGACCTCACCTATCCTCACACTTGTTGTTCGCTGCCTTTTTTCTTCTCTTTTTTTTGTGCTTAGGGCGTCACCGGTCACGAATGGTTCAAACTACGGCCATGGTTAGCGTCTGTTTGTGGGCTGGTACATCGTAAACGGCATTGGGACTTTGGACTTTGGCTGACCTTTGACCTTGTGTTATCCAGATACGAAGCGCTCGCGAGCGTGCTCGGAAAGCGTTTCTAGACCAGGAGGAATACTACCGTCATTTTTGGTTGATGGGTTACCTCTTGTCGACGTGGATCATGCTGCAAATGGAACCTCTTGGGGCTGTTTATCGATTGGAAAGGCGTCCTCCGAGGATGAGTCCTCAAGAGTTCAAAGCCTTTTTCCGTCTCAGTCAAGAAGAGGTCGACTCGATCCTCCCGGTTCTCAGGCTCCCGGGCATCATCAAGACCAACATGGGCGATATCTGTACCAACAAGACCGCATTCCTTTACGTCCACGCCTTCCTCGGAGGTTCGTCTCTGTACAAGCTCGAACAACTGTTTGGACGTTCTTACGCTTCGATTCAAAGCATCGTTAAGCATGCGATGAAGACGATCCTGAATCTTTGGGAACACTTGCTCGACACCGGATGCGCTCACGAGTATGGCCTCCAACCCGAACGACTTTCTCAACTTTCTGCAGCCCTTCGATCGTTCGGAAGTCCCTCGTATAATATCTGGGGATTTTTGGACGGTACTATTCGCTCGATTGCACGTCCAAAGAGGGGTCAAAGGAGCTTCTATAATGGGTGGAAGCGGGTTCATGCGGTCAAATACCAGATTGTGACCGCGGCGGATGGATTAATGTGGATCAGCGGGCCATATCGAGGACCTCGACACGACTCTACGATGCTCCAAGCTTCCAAGCTGCACAATTGGTTGGATCTTCACAGTGCTCGTCCCAATGGAGAACTTCTATGCCTGTTTGCCGACAAAGGGTACGCTCCTCGCGGACTGTTGATGGTTCCATACAAAGGCTTTATTACCGATGCTCAGCGACGCTACAATCTGGCGATGTCGAGGGTACGGGTTGAGGTGGAACATGCGATTGGGTGGATTACAAGAACATTTCCGCGACTTGATGTCAAGCGTCTTCAGCAGGTGCCATGGTCGTCTCTGGGAAGAGAATATAAGGTTGCAGTCATTCTGGTGAATGCTCTCTCTTGTCTCGCCGGAAATCAGACCTCCCAAAGAATTGGCATCGACACTCCCTCGCTCGCCGACTATTTTGTCCCAAAGCACGACCACTGAAGTTCTCCTCAATTAAAACGTACATTTCGTTACTCTTTGCGCCCAGCGCTGAACGGGGTCAGGATCAGGATACATGTCTTTTTTGTGTGTGTTTTGTGCTTTTGAATTTTTTTGTGGGATTTAGTCGATTAGATTTTTCTGGTGCTGGAGCTCTGGAGGGGTGGTGAATCAAACGGGATGGAGACTTTGAGGACTGGACTTTAGGACTGGGAGGATGACTGTCGGGCGAGTAGGATGCTGAGCATTTCTTTTACGTCCTCCTGTCCTTGACGGGCTTCGTGCCGCTTGAAATTGGGTCTGCAACTCATTATGCCGCTGTTCGTTGGCCCTTTGATTTTGGCGGATCTGATCCTCAAGCTGTTGGATTCGTCTGTCGTGTTCTCGTTCCCGTCGCTGCTCTAGAACCATCTTCTCTTTGTCGAGCCCAAGAGAAGCTTCGTGCCGTCGGTCAGCAGCTTCCAGCTCGGCTTTCTGCATTTTTTCCTCTCGCTCCAGACGTTCCGAAAAAGAGGCCTGCTGCTTCGCTGCGATATCTGTGAAGGCCGTGATCATTTCCGTCGTACGTTGTGCCATCATCTGTGATCCAGGGGGATTTCGTCCGAGCTTTTTGGTCCGCCGAGGAGTTTGATTCAAATCCTCATCCATACCCTCGTCACCTCCCTCTTTGTCGCTTTTCTCCGGCTTTGCATCGAGACCCTTGAGATCTTCGTCCCGCATCTTTTCGCTCGTTAATTTGGGCTTCTGTTTCTTTGGGGCAGACTTTCCCTGTGTCCGGAGGTCGTTCCAGAGTCCAGCAAGGTCGTCAAGTCTTCGTTGCCATGAACCGTCCGCTTCGTCCGTCCCAGTCGCAATCTCTCCAATTCTCTTGTCTGCGCAATGGGCCTTGTACACTCGGGACCAGGCGTTCTTGCACGCTATCACTGTTCGAACCACGATCGACCCCTGCTTTTTTCGTTCATTTGTCACCACCTCCGCCACCTTCTCCCACAGCTCGTTCCGCTCTTGAGTCGATTCGAGGTTTGGGTCCAAGACGTTGAGGTCGTGCATCGCCTGCAGAAGAGCTCTGAACTCAAACCCACGCCAACGAGCTCCTCCGCCTGGTGCTTTGTTTGACTCTTCGGGCATGATTTCTTTTTCGTCGCTGCTGGAGGTCGTCTCATCACCCTTGTCCAGGATGGCGTCGATGTTCGCTCCCAAAAGCACGGAGTCGGATTCGTCGTCATCGGACAGCAGCATATCGTCGTCGTCTACAGACCTGTCGCTGTCCGTAGTATCACGATCGTATATCTGAGAACGGTGTCCATGGCGACCCAAGTTGACGGAGTACTGTGACCTGCCATCATCATCCTGTGATCCACAAACACCGGCCATGATTTTTTTTTGGAGCAATTAGCAGCAGCTCGTAGGCATCAACGATTCGTGCGACGCGAAAAGTGCAAAAAGCTACTCACAGGGTCATCCAAGTCATGACTCTCGCCAAATCCTCCTTCCATCCCAGCAGCCCGACTGCGGTGCTGTCCGTAATCTTCTGGACGAATGAAGCTCTCCCGCATGTGTGCCGCCGAAGAAGGTACTGATATCGGCAGTCTGGGTGCAAAGGAGGTTGGAATTGGCGAGCTGGATGAGATCTGAGTGTGCGGATGCGGATGCGGATACGTGCGATGACCTGAATTCAATGGAGCGCGAGACGAGATAGGAGATGAAGCGGGACCATACGCGTAATCGAAAGCTGGATCGATGTGTGCTTCGCTACCGAGATGATAGGCCATGTTACCAGGTCCGGCCATTGCATGCTGACTCTGTCCCGGTGATGGAAGAACGTGGCCATCTTTGGCCGAAATGTTGCGAGGGTCAGGCGCTCCGTGCTACGCAGGTGAAGTATTGAAGGGAGGAGGTGCGTCGATTGGGAATGGAAACGGTGTGGATCGGAAGGATTGGGCAGCAAAGTTTGGATGCTGGAGGTTTTGTTGGTTAGAAGCCAACTTTGACACAGGAAGTTGCGACTCTGGACGCAGAATTTGACGCGATGGGGTGCGATAGTCCATTTTGTCCAAAGAGCTGCCGAGCCTGGAGGAGGGAAGAGAACTGAGAACGTATTCGAACTTTTTCTGGGGAGGGAGCAGAGGTGTGGGATTTGTGGAGCGGGAGATCTGGGATGGCCTGGGCTTTGGGATGGAGATGGTGCGAGGGAAAAGGGTGAGCAAATGTGTGAAGAAGTCAAGAGGAGAAGGCCCAGTTCAGCGAAGTCGAGAAAAAAAGGTAGCTGGTGCCCCTACCATCGACTAGGACGAGAAGGAATCGTCACCCTTTGTCCTATGTATGCATCTCACGCCTTTTATGAGGTCAGATCTGCACCTGCGGTTCATCTCGGTCTGGTTGTGCTCGCGCTGCTGAGAACTGCGTCCGTAAAATGTGAAATGAGGTAAAAGTCGAGCGTAAGTTCCCTCCGTCCTGATCTGCTCCCACCTCGGTTCGTAATGCATCTATTATTCAGAGCCCTCTGAAGCCTCTGTTGATGCTCTCAGTCTCGTGGTACTGGCACGGTACCTTGGTCAAAATCGGCTGCTTAGGATTCTGACTGGGGGGTCGTGATTTGAGAAGTGCCTATGTTTGACATCGAGAAGGATGGTACCTGGGCAGTACCTGCTCTGAAATTATTCAAGATCCTCTGCAGACTCTGTCGACGCTATCAGACCCGTGGTACTGGCACGGTACCTTGGTCAAAATTGGCTGCTTAGGATTCTGGCTGGGGGTCGTGATTTGGAAAGTGCCTATGTTTGACATCGATAAAGGATTCCCCGAACTCTGTAGAGTTTTGGGTTTATGTGGTCGATTTTTTTCGGCCGAGCAAAATCCTCGAAAGTCACACGACACCTCCTAAGTCAGCCCTCCGATATCTAGAGCATTTGTCGCTGCAAACCTCACAGGACGGCTACGCTTCCAAGGGTGCTGCCGTCCATGTCATTTCTATCCATATCCTTCATCAGAACAAAAAATTCAATATGAGGTGAAAGCCGATTCCATCATGAAGTGCTCGGCCGAGAGGTTGGCATGGCTTCTCGAAACTTCGACCAGAGTGCACGAGCCACATTGAGCGAAGCATGAAGCGTCGGTAGTCATAAGTCAACCTCCTGGCCACTGTACATCACCACCTCCAGGACCAGCCCAGCGCATGCTCCCTGCCACTCACGCTTTCAGTTCCTTTCTCGACACAATCGGCGGCCGCGATTATCCCTACAGTTGCCTCGATCGACTCGATGTTACCAATAACCAAGTGCATCGACCACCTCGATGCCTCAACGCATCGACCGCTTCGATGCTCATCCCCCGTGTTTCGCGCTGCCTCGATGCTCTCAAGGACTGAGCAACTTCAACCCATCCAGCTCGTGTTCTCATGCCCTCCCATATCGGTCTCACACCTTCTCGGTCCCTCGACTCGGCATATGGACGGTGAGTACGGTCACCCTCGTCTTAAATCACCGTGGGCACGTCGCTGAATCTCTTTCGATCCCCACTTCCCCTTGTTCCATCAGCACCCTCCTATTGTCCCCAATGCCTCTCGCCAAACTTCCCACGGAGATACTGAATCACATCCTCGCTGAAGTCTTGATTCCTGCAACAGTCAAACATCCACAACCCTCTCCCAGTACAAACGTCATGCCAGCGGAAACATCCAGCACAGCCGCCGAGTCAACGGCACCATCAGCTCCCCAGGTCGGGCCAGCTGAAGAGCAAGTTTCGGTCGGCGCTCTCAAGGCAGCTCATTCCCTTTCCGTCGTCAGCAAGGCGTTCTGTTCTGGGGCTCACCAACATGTCTGCCACCGCTTCCACGCCTTTGACAGTCCTGTGGGCAACACTCTTCGCATCATCAACCGTTGGATTCCGCGACCTGATGACCGCTACCGCGATTTCCTGAAGTATTGGCAACACCATGCCGGCTCAGTTTGGCCTGACGTTGCGGATCTCCGAATGCAGGCTATGCTGTTCGACAAGGTCCGGGCCGACCTGGCTGTCACCATCGCCCTTGACGCCCGTGTCCCCGATATGGCCATGACCACGAATCCGTACTCCTGGAGCATGTGGAACTTTCCACAGTGGATCGCCAGTTCCACGCTGCTCAGTCGACGTTCGAAGCCGTTCACCAGCCTCACCCATCTTCATCTGCGCATCACCGCCCAGTCCGACATCATGCTCATCGTCGAGAACATTCTCTTGCTCAATTCCCAGCTGGTCGACGTCGTCATCGAGGCCGACACTCCGCTCGAGATGGAGTTCTATACCCAACCTATCCTTCGACTTGACAAGACTACATTTCCAGACCGCGTCTATGCCGACATTACACGCTTCGTTGTCCGCGGACCTGGCCTCCAGATCGCAGCGACCGATAGCACCCACTTCTTTCGCCGCATTCGCCAGTGCACCACCGTGTGCTTCGCGGTGCGTTCCATTGCAGCCGAATACTACCTCGAACCTGGCAATGGACGCAGCAGTTGCTCTGGTCGATCCCCAACGTCGAGAGAGCAGAAATATCAGTCGCCGACGACATTCAATCCCGTACGTCACTTCGAGACGCGCTTTTGTCTTGCCGCTTGCTCAACCTCGTTCAATTGATCTTGGATTACGGTGATGTCAACTGCAAGATCCTCCAAGAGCTTCACGCACCACGTCTTAGCCACATACGGATTCGCAGTGTGGTCCCCATCGGCAAGCGTGGACGTTGTGCTCCCGGTCATTTTCCCAACCTGCTCTGCGTCACGATCTATTGCCCGGGCCCAGTGATCGAACGATTTCGCATGCTCGGGCTAGCTCGCCTTCAATTCATCCAAAATATTCGCGAGCACATGTGGTACGAGGACGACTACTGGGCGAAGTGTTCTGCTACATCAGGAAGTTTGTCGCCACCGAGGCCGACAACTACAAGGCCGCATCTTGAACCAGCCCAGTCCGATTTTGATCCACCACAACTTGACAACTCAAGTCTCTCTTCCTTGCCACTCCTTCATTTCAGATTTGGCATCTCATGACATGTCAGAGCTCAGGCTATGTTCAATTCGTCTCAATCCGTTGCCCCAAGATTCGTTCCCATATCCCACGTTCCCCTAGCGTTGGGCACTGGCCCAACACGATTCGTATCACGGTTTTTCCCAATGCATCTTTTATGATTTGCAAGTACCCAGTGTAGCCGACCGGCAGCAAGACAAGGGCGAGGCCAGGCAGGTCGCAGGTAGCCGGCGGCTCAAGCAGAGGCGGGCGACGGAGGTGAGATATGAGAAGTCCACACAGCATAGATACAGTATGTAGATAGAGGGACAGGGATCTGTTATTCGTTCCAGAATGAGGCATGAGGCATGAGGTGTCGGTCCGACTGGGGTTGACGTCACCACCAAATTCCGCGTGCCAACGCTCACCGCTCACCAGCTCACCGCTCACCATCTCTTCCCCTCAAGGCCTTCACTCCTTCCAGTTCCCAACATGAGATCACAACATCATCAGCATCACTGATGGGCAGCGGGACGCCTTTCCTCTCGGCTTAAGAAACTCTGAATCAGCCTTCGTTTTTGAGAAACAGCCCCGTTCCACGACTGGAATAAGAGGTGTTAGTATCATGAAGCTGAAGTGAGCACCCTGATCTTTCTTTACCTCCAGTGTATCCAGAGAGAAGCTCATCGCATTATCCTCCTCGTAACAGTACCTCCGAGCTCGTTGTCGAATACCATGAAGGATAAGGTCAACATTGAGACTGTCCAGCTCGATGAACGCTTCGCCTCCTCCGCGCCACAACAGAATTTCCAGTACATGCGCCGCCAACAAGAGTCCCATCCACCTCCTCGGCAAGAACGCTATCAAAAGTCCCCCGCACTGCTCACCCCCTGCGTCTTCCTGGCTCATACAACCGCAAATTCTTCTGGATCATGAAAGTCACTGTCACTATCGACATCGGCTGACCCTAGCATGGTGCGCGTCAGACTGCCTATCCTTCTTCGGTATCGCCTGACTCCGCCACATCTCGCACAGGACTTAGCGATTTACTTCAAGACGCCGTCAAGCTCGCCACATCATCAGTCACTCTCAACTTCTCCACCCTGTCCGCATGTCCGATCCGATCCATTCGTATCAAGCTCGAAGGCTGTACCGGTACCCTTTCCGTCTTCGTTGTAGCGCACGCGTCTCGGGGAGGAAGACATGCTCTATGCCAGCATCGGCGAGATTCGCGCCTTCAAGGTCGCCTGCCAACTGCGCGTACGATGCCAACCGCCCGCGTACTCTGCCATACCCTCGTCCCCAGTCAGACCGATCACCGAATCGCATTCTTGGAACCTCCCTGGTCTTCATTTGTTCAACACGTAGCAGGTGAAGAACTCGCCTTATCCAATCGGTCCGAGAGAACAGCCTCTCTCACAAGCTGTGCTCGTGCTTTGAATGGATTTCGATTTCACCAGGTCGTGGCGATGCATATAAAAACTTCCACAAACTCGTACGTACCTACTACCACCACACCACCATCACGATCACGAACACGAACACGCTCAACCTCTTTCCCATTCTCAACAGCAACGTTTTAAGCATGTACACCAAAGGCGGTCGCGGCAAGGGCCTGGGAATGGATGGAGCTCGTCGCCACGTCAGGGTATGTATCTCCCTTCGAAACCATTGACACCCACTCGCACTTAATTGGTTTCGTTCTGCAACATCCACAGATCTTGCGGGACAACATCAAGGGCATTACAAAGCCAAGCATACGTCGCCTCGCACGTCGCGGGGGGTCAAGCGCATATCTGCCGGTGTATACGACGAGGCACGCAGTGTTCTTCATGGTTTCCTTACACGCCTCATTGCGGACTCGATCGCCTACTCTGACCACGCCAAGCGCAACATTGAACACGGTCACCTCCTTGGATGTCATCTACGCCCTGAAGCGCCAGGGACGCACTCTTTGTGAGTAACTTACTTGTCATCTTACGGCTCGTACTCAACCACTTCCTTCTGGTCTTTTGATAGATGATTACGGGGTTTGATGTCTACGAGATGCCTATTCATGTCAGACCCAGTCGAGAACCCCGTATCAATCTCAGCTACTTTGGTATACTCTACGCAGTATCAATCGGATGCGATCCGGCCGTGAGCTGATACAACGGCACCTCGTCCGTGGAATTGTATGGCTCCATTCTTCGGCATCCTTCTGAATCCGAGCAGTAGGAATCAGACGCAGTACGGCCGTGAGCTGTCCTAACATCACCCCTTCGGGAAAACTAACTACACCACCCCGAGGCGGGCCTTGCATCCTCAGCACTCAACGCTCCGTGAGTATCACTCTTCTTGTCATGCATAATCTCATCACAGCCCTTCTGCGGTGTCCATCAGTGCTGACGGCGTTTATCCCTCTGCAGGTATCAAATCACTTCAATCCACGTCCTTGTCTCCCTCCTTCACATTCGGGTACGTCCGTCCCCAATCCACCTGACAACCACCACTCTCAACAGTGATCACGCGTAACACTTCGAACAGCCAACCCAATGCCGCAATCGTACAGCTCGACGGGACAGCAGCCGAACACATCAGACGCACCTCTTCCGCCCGGACCATCTTGCCGTACCGGACGATGCCTCTGTCCTCCTGCCGGGCGAGGTCCCTGGGTCCCGTCGTCGTGGAAGGATGTCCGCGACCTCGTCGTGACGGTTGGCCTGATTATCATTCCCTTCACGGGAGTCTGGACGCAGCTTCAACGCGACCGCCTAGCAGAGGTGTTTATGCAGTGCGCATTCGCAGTGGGCCCGAGTGATGATTGCATCCTTAGTAAGTACATTTCACCCCCTCCTTTTCTGTATCCCACAAGCTGACATGGTACTCTTTCACGACTTCACAAAGGCATCGGAGTGGCGCCATCCTACAACCCGACGGGACAACCGCCAAACACTCCGCCCGGACTGCCCTGTCGCACTGGCCGATGCATCCGTCCTGCTCCCGGCAGTGGCCCCTGGGACCCGTCATCGTGGAAGGATGTCCGTGACCTCGCCGGAACGATCGGCTTCATTATCATTCCCTTCACAGGAATGTGGACGCAGCGTCAACGCGACCGCGTAGCCAAGATGTTTATGCAATGTGCAGCCGCAGTGCGCCCGAGCGAGAACTGTACCCTTTGTAAGACAATACACCCCCCTTCCATCGCTCCATCCCAGAAGCTGACATGTTGTTCTCTCATTATACAGTCTAGCTCCGCCGAATCGAACCTCGGACTCCCTTCCCCTCAAGAACTCTCACTATTCGAGGTCTGGATCAGCTTTCACCATGGCCTTCCTACTCTCTTCGTCTATCCACCAGCCCACCTTTTCCGCTATCTGGGCTTTGACATTCAATGGAATCAATGTGTTCATCTAGTTCCATGAGGGCTTCTGAACAACGAGTGTGGAGATATGGTCCGTGCATTGAAGCCTTGAAGCCTGGAATAAAGCTGGCAACGGAGGTTGAAACCCCGAGTCGTCCCTTTCCCTTTGTCCCAGAGCGCTGTATACCGCCACCACGGCCACCACCAAGCACGGTCAAGCCAACATAGTCATCTTGCACACTTGCTCTCTTGGACAGGATGCCAGTTGGCCGAGGAACTCAACGACCCAGCAGCAGTTTCTACATCGAGATTCCCGTTTCGAATAAAGGGACTTCAACAGGTCAACCAGCCTCCATCACGAGGCTTAATCAAGCTGTGTCTGCCCTCGTACCTGCTGCAGGAACATCTCAATCCTCCGATGCGACACTGTGTCCCCCCAGGTCGAGTCAAACCTCCGTCTCGCCAGTCCGTCTCGAGCTCAGTCCACCAAATAGCGAAGACGAGGACGAAAGTTGGGAAGGTTTCCCTCCCTCCTTGCCCGCGCCAATCGGTCGTCGCCCTGCCCATTTAACGGCGACAGATCACTTCTCCCTACGCTTCAGACACCGGCTGCATTCCCTGCATCCATTTCGGTTGGAAGCTCTGCAACGAGGGCTCCTACATCGCCTCAGCTTGGCTCAAGCTCAACCAATTTCTTCAAGCACTCCCTTGCACCCTCAAGAACTCACGAAGGCAACAGCGCCGACGGATCGTCACCTCGCCAATTCAACGGCAACAGATCATCTCTCCCTTTGGTCCAGTCACCCGTAGCATCTCCTCCATCCGTTTGGGATCTAAGCTCTGCAACAAGGGCCCCTACATCGCCTCAGCCCGGCCCAGCCTCAGCCAATGCATCCCAGTACTCCCATGCACCCAACAGCCCTCACGAAGTCAACAACACTCAGACATCCGCTCAATCAACCCTTACGCGTATCCCGACCGGTTCACGTGAAGCTTCGCCTCGAACTACCACACCCCCCGCTCCGGGAATTCACGTTTTCCTACACCTGGCCCTTCAGAAGTCCCGTGGGGACCCGGTCCATATCTCTCGCCTCTGTCGGATTCTACAGGAATGGAGCAGCAGGGACACACGGGGACAGGGAGCCGAATTCGAAGCTGTTATGGAGAACTACAAGGCGAACGAAAAATTCATTCGGTCGGCTTCGTATACGATGTTCGCAGACGCGTCCATGTTTCTGCATATGCAGGTCTGGACCTCAAACCAACCAATTTCGTCGCGCTATCTAGGGCCTCTCGTTAGCTCGGCTGAAGATGGACCCCCTTTCTACACCAGTGCTCAACCCCGTCTGGCGTTCGATCTGTCCAATAAGCCCTACAGATTCTTTGTAGACCCGTAGTTTCAAGTCCTCTGCGCTCGCTGTCACCCTGCCGTCATCATCTGTCACATGCTGGGATTCTGGGTTCTAGTAGACTTCCGTTTCTGTTTGGGCTGTGGATGCGATGGTATTGCAGAGTAGATGACAATGGACCTTTAAAGGGGAACAACAACGATAGGTATACATTCAGACAGTGGAAGGCAGGGTAGGTATTGTTCGCGAAGGATGCCATTTCGAAGGGACGCCATTGTGATCTCTGCGCTGGAGCACAATGCGAAGATTCAGCCTGTCGACACCGCTGCCAAGTTGTGTGGCAACGGTTGCGCCGTCGACCCGTTCACTGTTTGCTCTTCCATGTTTTGATTTCCGTTGCTCGCTCGTAGACGCTCCAGTATTGACGGGAGAGGTGAAGGAGCTGCAGCGTGGTCGTAGGTTGGTGGCATGCTGCTGTCTCGCTGAGGGCTGCGGGCTAAACGAACCGCCTCCGGCCTGTTCACATAAGAAAATAAGGTAGTCATTGGATACAGTAGAAGCCGATCAACACTCGCAGACAATTGGCACTCACCAGGCAAACGACCAAGCATGAAAGCCCAGTAGCTGAGTCTGTGCACGCATCCAGTCCAATTGGCCGGCCTTGATGTCCTTTGCAACCTCAAGCGTACACTCCTTGACGTCCCGTAAGATAAGCGCCAGATCTTCTCGCTGCCGTGTACTGGAATCCGTGACGGCGGGATCGACTCTATTCACCATGTGGGAGACGCGTGAGCGCAGTCGCTTTACCGCAACGTGAGACTGTACGCATGTCTCTTCGAAACGTCGTCTAGTGCGGACTTGCATCGCTTGAAACTCTGCTTGGCAACGTGCTTGATCCTCCTCGAATTCCTTCTTAAAACGATCGAACTCCATTTGCATCGCTGCATCGATCTCTGCGAGCTCTCCAGTTGAGGCCTGGCGGATTACTTGCACCAGGGTTACGACACCCTCCGCATCACCGCTCCGATCTTCATCGTTTCGGTCTACGAAGCGTTCGAAGAAGCCTACGACCTCGACTAAGCGCGCCACCGATTCCGACATGCGCCCGCATTGCTCAGTAGCGGATTCCAATGCACCCATATGTCGTTGGAAATGGGGCGGAACCCCAGCCGCAAGCGGAAGCGGTCGGGGAGATGAGGTTGCAGCTCTCGCCACGGCCGTCGCCGTACTGATAGCCATGGTGGCGACTGATGACGGGAGGACGCACGGCGAAGCCGAGCTCAGAGCAAGCCTTGATCCTTGGAGGGGTGATGTAACCAGATGCTTGAAATGGCTGTCCCATGTCGCAAGGTAGTCGTCCACTTCTCAAAATCCAGGACACCGACATTATGGAAATCGAGAAGTAAGGTTTTTCTCGATCCGACAAGCGACAAGCCGCCAAGAAATGTCCCCGATCTGGATTCGATGTAGTACACAACAAACTACGCCCCCCCCCCCCCATCCAATATCATCCATTTGCCACCATCTACCACTATCCTCAAATCACCTTTCATGACGGTTGCGCCTATATCTTCAACTTCAATGGATGCTTTCTTCAGAGCAAGTGAGCAACCTCCGGATGAAACTGGGAAGCGGGACGTCACTGCATCGAAGCGTGTTCGAAGCCTAACCCAACGGCCGTCATCGAACCTCTTCGAAGCACCAAGATACCCTGCCAGTCTTCCTCGATGCCTATCCCAGCGCCCATCATCGAACCTCTTCGAAGCATCCACCTTCTGATTCTTACACTCAGAAATCGCCGGCGTATCTCCCTCCTCGCGCTCGAACACCCCGCCAGTCCCTATCATTAAAGCGATTCGAGCCATCACGTTGATGATATCCACGTTCACCGGACTCGGAGCCAGGACTCGAAGCCCTGCAGGCTGCCGCGCTCACAGGCGTTAAGCCCAACTCCCTGCACATGAAGGACGTCAATGACAGGTTTCTGTGTGGACCCATCAAAATCACTCCCACTCAGTGCATCGCAGTCGCCATCGCCCTTGTGAGTTAATCCCCGCCTCAAGGTCCAGATACTCATCTCGAAGGTGTTTACTGAAATCTGTCTCTGCTGTGTTCAGTGCATCGCTCCATGAACATCCCGGTTGATGAATTCCACGGCATCGTTACCTCCAGTCTTCGTTCGACTGCGAGTCATTACTTCCCAAACCAGAGATCTGGCCGCATGAAACGCGAAGGTCTTGTCGCTTTGCTTTTGGACAACATGGTCAAGGAGAAAATTTCGCACTACACTCAACTCACGCGACGATATACGGACTTGTCCCTCATCAACGCGACAGAACTCGACGAATCTGTCCGTCGTCGCATGGAAGATCGATTCACCAATGTCATCCTCAGTCGCTATCGCAACTCCCCGACCAGGAACGATGACCCGCGCTTGCGTGACCGTATGGCCTGTCTACGTATTGAATCGAGTACGATCGTTGGAAATGCTCCACCGAATCCAATTGTCCTCGAACGTGAGTGAGTATCTGGATCTCGGCTTCACACGTTTTCTCGATACTCATCCTAGTATTCTTCGTTGCAGCGGACCGGCCGCAGCCGATCTCGGCAAATGTAACCAAGGATTGCTTTCAGCAGTATCGTCAGGGCATACAGCTTAACGTAGGATCGACATGCGCCGTCTGTGCGCGTAGGTCTTACAACAAGCCCGTTCTTTTTCAGCCACACGTCCAATGTGTACGCATAGACGCCAACGTACTCGATCTCGACCTCCTTCGTTTGACGGACGAGCATATCATCCAACACCATTCTTCGCACTTTCATTTCGGTCATGAACTGCTCGATGGCTTGCTCTGGACCGCAGTGGCATCCACATTCAAGATTCGCAAGCCCAGTTGGACATTTGTTTGGAATGCAAATGCTGCCTTACAGGCAAGTCGACTCGGCTCCCCGCCCTCGCGTTGGCGAATGGAAATATTCGTGGATATCTCCCTCCTCATCTACAGGATATCACGTGGCTGGAGGAAAGGCTATGCGCCAGATACCTTGCCTCGGCGTACGTCATTCGCTGTACGACCTCAGCGCTCCAGGAGCCCCTGAACATCGGCCTCGCGTTATGAAGGGTCACGCGTGCTCGTTCCCGCTCAACACCGTCTCCACCGCGACCAAACTTCCTTGGGGGATTGGCGACGGAAACGGGCTGGTAAGCTGTCTTGTTATCGGACCCGCGCCCCACGTATTCAGGATCTGCAGAACGTTTTCAAGGTCCGCAGGAAAAAGGTCAGCGACCTTCTCGATTTCCTCCGCAAGAACTTCCTCGACTTCCCTCAATGGCCCACCGACGAAGTCACCCTAAATCAACTCCCTGAAGACGATGTCCCTGAGCTTCTGATGCGAAGTGTGCTATATCAGGAACATGGAAAGGTGTTCAGCCTATTCGAAGAGGAGACCACCGGTCTCGAACTCCATCCTGCACTGTCCATCGAGGCTGATATCGACTCGCCGCGCACATTTTTGGAGCATCATGGAATGCTCGATGTTAACGGCACCACGGTCCCAGGACACGCAAGATTAGCTGCGGCCTTGGCGAACGCAACTGGCATCGATCGGCCCGATCTTATCATCAGACATGGTGCTACGTTTGTGCAAGACTACAAAAATCCAGCATTGTTCCCTGGCATGTTTCCGACACTTTTCCCGTGGGGAACAGGCGGCTTCGAGTCGGATCGCACAGTCACACTCTCCTTGAAGAAGCAAGCATCCCATCGTCTCGATCTGGCCGACTCAGCATTCCGGCGACACTGGTCATAGATATTCGTCATTGCCAATATCAAACAAAGACGGACCATCCACCTCGAAACACGCCTAACATGCCAGGCCAGGGACTTTTCACGTATATCCAAGTCCCTTCAAAGCATCGACATTGGAACCGTCAGAGACGTCGCTCAGAAACTTGCGAAAGGATACACTATGAAAACGCTCAGCGCCGAGGAACAAGAAGTCCAAACCCTCCTGAAGTAATGCGAGCTGGTCTCCAGCAAGGTACCTGGGTCCAAGGCGATGGTGGATCGAGCTCGCGGCGACATCAGGGGATACATTGGCGAATTTTGAATCTTCCATCTGTTCCTGACGCTAAATCCAAGTCCCATTCACTCTCCGGTCTTTCAAATCTTTTTGGCGACGACTCAACAAAGCTGGAGCTGCGCGTGCCGGACATGCCCAACTCGCATGAGAGGGGACTGCGCGTGGCGGATGATCCCGTTGCGGCATCCGATTACTTCCACTTTCATATACCCGCCGTGTTCAGGTTTCTCTTCGGCTGGGACATGGCGTCTAGGGAATCGTCTGCGCAGGGTGGGCTTTTCGGACAACTGGAGGCGTTTTTCCTCGTCAAGGAACATACCATGCGCGGTCAACTACACGGACACTCGTTGTTATGGCTGAAGGGAGGTCTCAATCTCAGCAAACTTCGTCAACGAATGAAGTCCGACACGGAATTCCAGCAGCGTTACCTCGAATTCTTCGACTCATTGATCCAACACCATATCCCCCCCCCCCCTTCTGTGGTGGATGATCATGCGCGATCCCAGGCTTCCGAAAAAGCGTTTCCTAAGACAAGAGTGCCCACCCGATCCTGACGACCCGGGATTCCCCAGTACATTAAAATCGGACCATCACCTTCTTGGAGATGATGTGCAAAGGCACTCATGCCGAACTACGTGCTTCAAAGGTGGACGGACATCATGTCGGTTTATCTATCCGCATGACCTCAACCCTCGGTCTCACTACGACCTCGACACCAACTCCATCAACCTTCGCATCAGGGACCCTTTAATCAACTGGCACAATCCTTCACTGCTCGTGGCAACGAGACACAAACCACGACTTAAAGTCGGTTCAGAGCGGACGCAGTGGGGTAGCTGCTGCTTCCTACATCACCTCGTATGCCACGAAATCGGAAGAACTCCAGCCAATCAGATCTCGATGATCAAAACAGTGCTGGAACGCATGGCGCCGTTAGGTCAAGACGCAACAGAACTCCGTGGGCTACTCAGCCGATGTGTCATGCAGTTCGGAAGGGAGCGTCAAATCCACGCTCAACAAGCCGCCACTTACGTTTTGAGATCTCGGCGACACCTTTCAAAGCCACACCACGGTCCAATGTTCAGTGCCCGTATGCTGATGACCGTCGTTCAGCTGTAACGGCCCGTTAAGGAACACCAACGAGGCAGCTACAAGTACACCGGTCGCTTCGACTCCAGAGAGCGATCAGGGAACCTCCAGCCCAAGCCCATCCTTCTCCCTGCCGTCACTGGTCTCAAGTGACGCTCAAAGCACGACAGACTTGGTAGCTGCATCACGCACGAGACCAGTTCTTGGTTGTAATGCGGTGGTTTCTTCTGGCGCAACTGCAGTCCCAGCTGCAGTCTCAATAGTCGACGGACCGAGCACACCGACAGACGATGCCGACCCATCCGTTGACGACCTTTATGAGCAGGACACAGGTCATCTTCCCCCTTAGTGTCCACGGTAAAGCTCATCAAGTCGATGATTATCTTCATCGGGGCCCTACTCTCAGTACCTCAGCTTCTACGACTTCGTACGGTTCTGCAAGATCTGGAAGGCCCCCGCCAAGGCGAACAAAGGCTATCACCCACTCAAAGAGTCACACCCCAACGTTGGGGTGTATTGTCATCGGTACGATCCAGGAAAGCCTCTGGGCGTTCCGCGGGCCATCTTCTCCAGCCAACCCGCGCTCTAACGGAACCACAACTCACGGCGATACGTACTGCGCTGCGATGCTTGCACAGTTCATCCCATTCGACATTGACGCCCCGCTCAGACCACAGACACCACGTACGAAGACGCCTTTCAAAATGCCAGCTTTTCCGCCGATGCACTCCGGATCATGGACAACTGGGCAGCTTTGTCGGAGTGTGATGACGCTCGCGACGCCGAACAGCTACTTCGGAGGAAACGGGAAGCTTGCCGGGATCACAGCAACGAACCGAGCAGCCGCTGCCATCGCCGAAGGATGTGCAGTTGGTGGCGATAGTGCAACCGCCGATATCGACATGGAGCTGCTCCTTAACAACCCAGCGAAGAAGGATTCCTCCGAGACTCTCGCTCTCATGGCGACATGGCTGCTAGCCACTGGTTCGGACCGTCAGTTCCGGCTCCCACCGCATCGAGTGTGCCGTCCGAGCGTTCGGATGTTCTTCTTGGTTTCACAGCGCCAGCGTTCACAACAGCCCGGAGACGTCAGTGGATCAAACAGATGGCCGACGTGGAAGGTCATTTGAAATCAGTCGCCGCCGCGCCGCGCGCATCAACCGGAGTATTGGCTGATTCCTGGGATTTCGACAAGCGGCTCCTCGGAGACATTGGATAGCGAGGAATTCGTAGGCCCGTCAGGGCCAATCCCTGCCTTGCCTACGACTGTGTCAGTAGTGCAACAGCTTCTTCTTCACGAGCTCATCGACGCTTTGATCGCAGAACGCAGCTTAACTCCTCCCAAGCGCTAGCTTTCAAGATTGCCGCTCGACACTTTTACCAAGAAATGAGTGGTGAGCCAGAGGCATTGATTTCCAGCCGCTCGCGCTTGATCTGACCCACTAACGGCCGTTAATTATCAACGATAGGTCGCGAACAGAGTCCTGAGACTGTTCATGCATGGCGAGGCCGGCACAGGAAAAA
>MAPW01000272.1:0-24132 GCA_001689995.1 Tilletia indica
TAGGAGAAAGGAGTCTCAAAGGGGGTCTCCGGAGTCACCTCACATAGTCAATAGAGAGACGTGAGACCCTGTAACTCGGTGACCACGTGACCTGAGACTTTCAAAAAGGGCGCGTTAGAATCACAATACAAATGTCTACAACTTCTATCGAGACACTCAGACTACGGTCTCGGAGGCCAAACCACTCTGTCCCGTCAGGTCGACTATATGTCCATATATACCATGGTTGGTCAAGGTGGTGGTATGGTACTTGTTGATAAGTCGAGTATAAACTCAAGTACCTAGAATGATCAGTACATCAGTCCAAGTGCGTAGAGCCCTCATCCCACCATACGACCCTCCACAGACTCCTCCACGACCATACCTCCCGACGCCCCCACACGACTGTCTCCCAGACACCTTTTCCGTCCTAGCAGCTCCAAGAGGCACTATCAAAATGCATCAGACACCAATCGATAGATCTCATCAAGTCTACAAGGTTACTTAGAGAGCCGAGGCCGGTTTGTATGTGGGATCGGGGAGTAATCGGGGTAGAGGTGATTCTGCGCACGGACCCGGAAATTTTGGTCGGCCCGGCCGGTGAGAAGTGGACCGAATGAGATGATATTTGGGGAATGATAGATCTCTTCAATGTCTATCGAATGGTAGTCTTGGTTGTCCAGGTTACTTTCACTTTGTGGCGCACGGCCCGCATATAGATATCAATCATTAGAAGACTCCATACTGAGATCACATAATGACCTCTAGCACTATGATAGATAGAGTGGTCGATATGAAACTTGGCCAATCAATAGATCTCATCCTACTCTATCATTCCCTCAGCCAACCCTACTGGCCATAGCTTACATTAAAGAGCCGTCACTTAGTGACCTCCACATCTTCGGACATGCGGCCGAAGTCTTATATGACCGATAGCTCGATGAGTATGGGACCGGATAAACTCAAACTTGGCCAATCGATAGATCTACTCCCCTCTACAAATTGTTGTCAACGCCATTTTCTGGTAGAGGTGATCCTGAGGAGCCAGGCGGACTATCCTCCTCCAAAAATGGAAAATCACCTTTCGGCCGATAGCTCCGAGATGAGCTATTTACCTATAGTAGGGTCGTAAGTATTTCATGATCAGAAGAACCTTCTCTACAACTTTACTTAAGACCACTTTGCCGAATTCAGACCCAAATATTCGGGGTACCCCTTCTAACTGAGAGAAAATTGGGCCGTCAAGGGGGACCCTTACGAGCTGGTCGGATATTCTCTCGGCCGAGAAAGTGAGACTGATTACGTAAGCAGTGTGACCCTGAGACTCTCCTGAGTCTCCTGAGTCTTCTATAGAGAGCCGGAGTCTCATCCGGAGTCTCCCGGCCGAGAAAAGCCGGTCTGAGTGGGCCTCCACATAGAGACTGTGAGACCCGGTAACTCCCTGAGTATTGGGTTTGAGGTAGAGACTCCCCAACATCCACTTGTAGATCTCAACGTCCTCTACACGTTTACTTAAGGACTGAGACTCATCAGACCCCCCGGTCCAGCGGCCCGCTAAGCGAGCCAAAAATAGGTAAATTTCGAAAAAATACATTTTGCTCCCGCGTGGCGTCCTCTCGGCCGAGAGAGTGAGACTGATCACGTGATCGGGGTCTCCTTGAGACTCTGATGAGACTACCGGGTCTACTATAGGAGAAAGGAGTCTCAAAGGGGTCTCCGGAGTCACCTCCACATAGTCAATAGAGAGACGTGAGACCCTGTAACTCGGTGACCACGTGACCTGAGACTTTCAAAAAGGGCGCGTTAGAATCACAATACAAATGTCTACAACTTCTATCGAGACACTCAGACTACGGTCTCGGAGGCCAAACCACTCTGTCCCGTCAGGTCGACTATATGTCCATATATACCATGGTTGGTCAAGGTGGTGGTATGGGTACTTGTTGATAAGTCGAGTATAAACTCAAGTACCTAGAATGATCAGTACATCAGTCCAAGTGCGTAGAGCCCTCATCCCACCCATACGACCCTCCACAGACTCCTCCACGACCATACCTCCCCGACGCCCCACACGACTGTCTCCCAGACCACCTTTTCCGTCCTAGCAGCTCGCCAAGAGGCACTATCAAAATGCATCAGACACCAATCGATAGATCTCATCAAGGTCTACAAGGTTACTTAGAGAGCCGAGGCCGGTTTGTATGTGGGATCGGGGAGTAATCGGGTAGAGGTGATTCTGCGCACGGACCCGGAAATTTTGGTCGGCCCGGCCCGGGTGAGAAGTGGACCGAATGAGATGATATTTGGGGGAATGATAGATCTCTTCAATGTCTATCGAATGGTAGTCTTGGTTGTCCAGGTTACTTTCACTTTGTGGCGCACGGCCCGCATATAGATATCAATCCTATAGAAGACTCCATACTGAGATCACATAATGACCTCTAGCACTATGATAGATAGAGTGGTCGATATGAAACTTGGCCAATCAATAGATCTCATCCTACTCTATCATTCCCTCAGCCAACCCTACTGGCCATAGCTTACATTAAAGAGCCGTCACTTAGTGACCTCCACATCTTCGGACATGCGGCCGAAGTCTTATATATGACCGATAGCTCGATGAGTATGGGACCGGATAAACTCAAACTTGGCCAATCGATAGATCTACTCCCCCTCTACAAATTGTTGTCAACGCCATTTTCTGGTAGAGGTGATCCTGAGGAGCCAGGCGGGACTATCCTCCTCCAAAAATGGAAAATCACCTTTCGGCCGATAGCTCCGAGATGAGCTATTTACCTATAGTAGGGTCGTAAGTATTTCATGATCAGAAGAACCTTCTCTACAACTTTACTTAAGACCACTTTGCCGAATTCAGACCCAAATATTCGGGGTACCCCTTCTAACTGAGAGAAAATTGGGCCTCAAGGGGGCCCTACGAGCTGGGCTCATATTCTCTCGGCCGAGAAAGTGAGACTGATTACGTAAGCAGTGTGACCCTGAGACTCTCCTGAGTCTCCTGAGTCTTCTATAGAGAGCCGGAGTCTCATCCGGAGTCTCCCGGCCGAGAAAAGCCGGTCTGAGTGGGCCTCCACATAGAGACTGTGAGACCCGGTAACTCCCTGAGTATTGGGTTTGAGGTAGAGACTCCCCAACATCCACTTGTAGATCTCAACGTCCTCTACACGTTTACTTAAGGACTGAGACTCATCAGACCACCCCCCGGTCCAGCGGCCCGCTAAGCGAGCCAAAAATAGGTAAATTTCGAAAAAAATACATTTTGCTCCCGCGTGGCGTCCTCTCGGCCGAGAGAGTGAGACTGATCACGTGATCGGGGTCTCCTTGAGACTCTGATGAGACTACCGGGTCTACTATAGGAGAAAGGAGTCTCAAAGGGGGTCTCCGGAGTCACCTCCACATAGTCAATAGAGAGACGTGAGACCCTGTAACTCGGTGACCACGTGACCTGAGACTTTCAAAAAGGGCGCGTTAGAATCACAATACAAATGTCTACAACTTCTATCGAGACACTCAGACTACGGTCTCGGAGGCCAAACCACTCTGTCCCGTCAGGTCGACTATATGTCCATATATACCATGGTTGGTCAAGGTGGTGGTATGGGTACTTGTTGATAAGTCGAGTATAAACTCAAGTACCTAGAATGATCAGTACATCAGTCCAAGTGCGTAGAGCCCTCATCCCACCCATACGACCCTCCACAGACTCCTCCACGACCATACCTCCCCGACGCCCCCACACGACTGTCTCCCAGACCACCTTTTCCGTCCTAGCAGCTCGCCAAGAGGCACTATCAAAATGCATCAGACACCAATCGATAGATCTCATCAAGGTCTACAAGGTTACTTAGAGAGCCGAGGCCGGTTTGTATGTGGGATCGGGGAGTAATCGGGGTAGAGGTGATTCTGCGCACGGACCCGGAAATTTTGGTCGGCCCGGCCCGGGTGAGAAGTGGACCGAATGAGATGATATTTGGGGGAATGATAGATCTCTTCAATGTCTATCGAATGGTAGTCTTGGTTGTCCAGGTTACTTTCACTTTGTGGCGCACGGCCCGCATATAGATATCAATCCTATAGAAGACTCCATACTGAGATCACATAATGACCTCTAGCACTATGATAGATAGAGTGGTCGATATGAAACTTGGCCAATCAATAGATCTCATCCTACTCTATCATTCCCTCAGCCAACCCTACTGGCCATAGCTTACATTAAAGAGCCGTCACTTAGTGACCTCCACATCTTCGGACATGCGGCCGAAGTCTTATATGACCGATAGCTCGATGAGTATGGGACCGGATAAACTCAAACTTGGCCAATCGATAGATCTACTCCCCCTCTACAAATTGTTGTCAACGCCATTTTCTGGTAGAGGTGATCCTGAGGAGCCAGGCGGGACTATCCTCCTCCAAAAATGGAAAATCACCTTTCGGCCGATAGCTCCGAGATGAGCTATTTACCTATAGTAGGGTCGTAAGTATTTCATGATCAGAAGAACCTTCTCTACAACTTTACTTAAGACCACTTTGCCGAATTCAGACCCAAATATTCGGGGTACCCCTTCTAACTGAGAGAAAATTGGGCCGTCAAGGGGGACCCTTACGAGCTGGTCGGATATTCTCTCGGCCGAGAAAGTGAGACTGATTACGTAAGCAGTGTGACCCTGAGACTCTCCTGAGTCTCCTGAGTCTTCTATAGAGAGCCGGAGTCTCATCCGGAGTCTCCCGGCCGAGAAAAGCCGGTCTGAGTGGGCCTCCACATAGAGACTGTGAGACCCGGTAACTCCCTGAGTATTGGGTTTGAGGTAGAGACTCCCCAACATCCACTTGTAGATCTCAACGTCCTCTACACGTTTACTTAAGGACTGAGACTCATCAGACCACCCCCCGGTCCAGCGGCCCGCTAAGCGAGCCAAAAATAGGTAAATTTCGAAAAAATACATTTTGCTCCCGCGTGGCGTCCTCTCGGCCGAGAGAGTGAGACTGATCACGTGATCGGGGTCTCCTTGAGACTCTGATGAGACTACCGGGTCTACTATAGGAGAAAGGAGTCTCAAAGGGGGTCTCCGGAGTCACCTCCACATAGTCAATAGAGAGACGTGAGACCCTGTAACTCGGTGACCACGTGACCTGAGACTTTCAAAAAGGGCGCGTTAGAATCACAATACAAATGTCTACAACTTCTATCGAGACACTCAGACTACGGTCTCGGAGGCCAAACCACTCTGTCCCGTCAGGTCGACTATATGTCCATATATACCATGGTTGGTCAAGGTGGTGGTATGGGTACTTGTTGATAAGTCGAGTATAAACTCAAGTACCTAGAATGATCAGTACATCAGTCCAAGTGCGTAGAGCCCTCATCCACCCATACGACCCTCCACAGACTCCTCCACGACCATACCTCCCCGACGCCCCCACACGACTGTCTCCCAGACCACCTTTTCCGTCCTAGCAGCTCGCCAAGAGGCACTATCAAAATGCATCAGACACCAATCGATAGATCTCATCAAGGTCTACAAGGTTACTTAGAGAGCCGAGGCCGGTTTGTATGTGGGATCGGGGAGTAATCGGGGTAGAGGTGATTCTGCGCACGGACCCGGAAATTTTGGTCGGCCCGGCCCGGGTGAGAAGTGGACCGAATGAGATGATATTTGGGGGAATGATAGATCTCTTCAATGTCTATCGAATGGTAGTCTTGGTTGTCCAGGTTACTTTCACTTTGTGGCGCACGGCCCGCATATAGATATCAATCCTATAGAAGACTCCATACTGAGATCACATAATGACCTCTAGCACTATGATAGATAGAGTGGTCGATATGAAACTTGGCCAATCAATAGATCTCATCCTACTCTATCATTCCCTCAGCCAACCCTACTGGCCATAGCTTACATTAAAGAGCCGTCACTTAGTGACCTCCACATCTTCGGACATGCGGCCGAAGTCTTATATGACCGATAGCTCGATGAGTATGGGACCGGATAAACTCAAACTTGGCCAATCGATAGATCTACTCCCCTCTACAAATTGTTGTCAACGCCATTTTCTGGTAGAGGTGATCCTGAGGAGCCAGGCGGGACTATCCTCCTCCAAAAATGGAAAATCACCTTTCGGCCGATAGCTCCGAGATGAGCTATTTACCTATAGTAGGGTCGTAAGTATTTCATGATCAGAAGAACCTTCTCTACAACTTTACTTAAGACCACTTTGCCGAATTCAGACCCAAATATTCGGGGTACCCCTTCTAACTGAGAGAAAATTGGGCCGTCAAGGGGGACCCTTACGAGCTGGTCGGATATTCTCTCGGCCGAGAAAGTGAGACTGATTACGTAAGCAGTGTGACCCTGAGACTCTCCTGAGTCTCCTGAGTCTTCTATAGAGAGCCGGAGTCTCATCCGGAGTCTCCCGGCCGAGAAAAGCCGGTCTGAGTGGGCCTCCACATAGAGACTGTGAGACCCGGTAACTCCCTGAGTATTGGGTTTGAGGTAGAGACTCCCCAACATCCACTTGTAGATCTCAACGTCCTCTACACGTTTACTTAAGGACTGAGACTCATCAGACCACCCCCGGTCCAGCGGCCCGCTAAGCGAGCCAAAAATAGGTAAATTTCGAAAAAATACATTTTGCTCCCGCGTGGCGTCCTCTCGGCCGAGAGAGTGAGACTGATCACGTGATCGGGGTCTCCTTGAGACTCTGATGAGACTACCGGGTCTACTATAGGAGAAAGGAGTCTCAAAGGGGGTCTCCGGAGTCACCTCCACATAGTCAATAGAGAGACGTGAGACCCTGTAACTCGGTGACCACGTGACCTGAGACTTTCAAAAAGGGCGCGTTAGAATCACAATACAAATGTCTACAACTTCTATCGAGACACTCAGACTACGGTCTCGGAGGCCAAACCACTCTGTCCCGTCAGGTCGACTATATGTCCATATATACCATGGTTGGTCAAGGTGGTGGTATGGGTACTTGTTGATAAGTCGAGTATAAACTCAAGTACCTAGAATGATCAGTACATCAGTCCAAGTGCGTAGAGCCCTCATCCCACCCATACGACCCTCCACAGACTCCTCCACGACCATACCTCCCCGACGCCCCCACACGACTGTCTCCCAGACCACCTTTTCCGTCCTAGCAGCTCGCCAAGAGGCACTATCAAAATGCATCAGACACCAATCGATAGATCTCATCAAGGTCTACAAGGTTACTTAGAGAGCCGAGGCCGGTTTGTATGTGGGATCGGGGAGTAATCGGGGTAGAGGTGATTCTGCGCACGGACCCGGAAATTTTGGTCGGCCCGGCCCGGGTGAGAAGTGGACCGAATGAGATGATATTTGGGGAATGATAGATCTCTTCAATGTCTATCGAATGGTAGTCTTGGTTGTCCAGGTTACTTTCACTTTGTGGCGCACGGCCCGCATATAGATATCAATCCTATAGAAGACTCCATACTGAGATCACATAATGACCTCTAGCACTATGATAGATAGAGTGGTCGATATGAAACTTGGCCAATCAATAGATCTCATCCTACTCTATCATTCCCTCAGCCAACCCTACTGGCCATAGCTTACATTAAAGAGCCGTCACTTAGTGACCTCCACATCTTCGGACATGCGGCCGAAGTCTTATATGACCGATAGCTCGATGAGTATGGGACCGGATAAACTCAAACTTGGCCAATCGATAGATCTACTCCCCTCTACAAATTGTTGTCAACGCCATTTTCTGGTAGAGGTGATCCTGAGGAGCCAGGCGGGACTATCCTCCTCCAAAAATGGAAAATCACCTTTCGGCCGATAGCTCCGAGATGAGCTATTTACCTATAGTAGGGTCGTAAGTATTTCATGATCAGAAGAACCTTCTCTACAACTTTACTTAAGACCACTTTGCCGAATTCAGACCCAAATATTCGGGGTACCCCTTCTAACTGAGAGAAAATTGGGCCGTCAAGGGGGACCCTTACGAGCTGGTCGGATATTCTCTCGGCCGAGAAAGTGAGACTGATTACGTAAGCAGTGTGACCCTGAGACTCTCCTGAGTCTCCTGAGTCTTCTATAGAGAGCCGGAGTCTCATCCGGAGTCTCCCGGCCGAGAAAAGCCGGTCTGAGTGGGCCTCCACATAGAGACTGTGAGACCCGGTAACTCCCTGAGTATTGGGTTTGAGGTAGAGACTCCCCAACATCCACTTGTAGATCTCAACGTCCTCTACACGTTTACTTAAGGACTGAGACTCATCAGACCACCCCGGTCCAGCGGCCCGCTAAGCGAGCCAAAAATAGGTAAATTTCGAAAAAATACATTTTGCTCCCGCGTGGCGTCCTCTCGGCCGAGAGAGTGAGACTGATCACGTGATCGGGGTCTCCTTGAGACTCTGATGAGACTACCGGGTCTACTATAGGAGAAAGGAGTCTCAAAGGGGGTCTCCGGAGTCACCTCCACATAGTCAATAGAGAGACGTGAGACCCTGTAACTCGGTGACCACGTGACCTGAGACTTTCAAAAAGGGCGCGTTAGAATCACAATACAAATGTCTACAACTTCTATCGAGACACTCAGACTACGGTCTCGGAGGCCAAACCACTCTGTCCCGTCAGGTCGACTATATGTCCATATATACCATGGTTGGTCAAGGTGGTGGTATGGGTACTTGTTGATAAGTCGAGTATAAACTCAAGTACCTAGAATGATCAGTACATCAGTCCAAGTGCGTAGAGCCCTCATCCCACCCATACGACCCTCCACAGACTCCTCCACGACCATACCTCCCCGACGCCCCCACACGACTGTCTCCCAGACCACCTTTTCCGTCCTAGCAGCTCGCCAAGAGGCACTATCAAAATGCATCAGACACCAATCGATAGATCTCATCAAGGTCTACAAGGTTACTTAGAGAGCCGAGGCCGGTTTGTATGTGGGATCGGGGAGTAATCGGGGTAGAGGTGATTCTGCGCACGGACCCGGAAATTTTGGTCGGCCCGGCCCGGGTGAGAAGTGGACCGAATGAGATGATATTTGGGGAATGATAGATCTCTTCAATGTCTATCGAATGGTAGTCTTGGTTGTCCAGGTTACTTTCACTTTGTGGCGCACGGCCCGCATATAGATATCAATCCTATAGAAGACTCCATACTGAGATCACATAATGACCTCTAGCACTATGATAGATAGAGTGGTCGATATGAAACTTGGCCAATCAATAGATCTCATCCTACTCTATCATTCCCTCAGCCAACCCTACTGGCCATAGCTTACATTAAAGAGCCGTCACTTAGTGACCTCCACATCTTCGGACATGCGGCCGAAGTCTTATATGACCGATAGCTCGATGAGTATGGGACCGGATAAACTCAAACTTGGCCAATCGATAGATCTACTCCCCTCTACAAATTGTTGTCAACGCCATTTTCTGGTAGAGGTGATCCTGAGGAGCCAGGCGGGACTATCCTCCTCCAAAAATGGAAAATCACCTTTCGGCCGATAGCTCCGAGATGAGCTATTTACCTATAGTAGGGTCGTAAGTATTTCATGATCAGAAGAACCTTCTCTACAACTTTACTTAAGACCACTTTGCCGAATTCAGACCCAAATATTCGGGGTACCCCTTCTAACTGAGAGAAAATTGGGCCGTCAAGGGGGACCCTTACGAGCTGGTCGGATATTCTCTCGGCCGAGAAAGTGAGACTGATTACGTAAGCAGTGTGACCCTGAGACTCTCCTGAGTCTCCTGAGTCTTCTATAGAGAGCCGGAGTCTCATCCGGAGTCTCCCGGCCGAGAAAAGCCGGTCTGAGTGGGCCTCCACATAGAGACTGTGAGACCCGGTAACTCCCTGAGTATTGGGTTTGAGGTAGAGACTCCCCAACATCCACTTGTAGATCTCAACGTCCTCTACACGTTTACTTAAGGACTGAGACTCATCAGACCACCCCGGTCCAGCGGCCCGCTAAGCGAGCCAAAAATAGGTAAATTTCGAAAAAATACATTTTGCTCCCGCGTGGCGTCCTCTCGGCCGAGAGAGTGAGACTGATCACGTGATCGGGGTCTCCTTGAGACTCTGATGAGACTACCGGGTCTACTATAGGAGAAAGGAGTCTCAAAGGGGGTCTCCGGAGTCACCTCCACATAGTCAATAGAGAGACGTGAGACCCTGTAACTCGGTGACCACGTGACCTGAGACTTTCAAAAAGGGCGCGTTAGAATCACAATACAAATGTCTACAACTTCTATCGAGACACTCAGACTACGGTCTCGGAGGCCAAACCACTCTGTCCCGTCAGGTCGACTATATGTCCATATATACCATGGTTGGTCAAGGTGGTGGTATGGGTACTTGTTGATAAGTCGAGTATAAACTCAAGTACCTAGAATGATCAGTACATCAGTCCAAGTGCGTAGAGCCCTCATCCACCCATACGACCCTCCACAGACTCCTCCACGACCATACCTCCCCGACGCCCCCACACGACTGTCTCCCAGACCACCTTTTCCGTCCTAGCAGCTCGCCAAGAGGCACTATCAAAATGCATCAGACACCAATCGATAGATCTCATCAAGGTCTACAAGGTTACTTAGAGAGCCGAGGCCGGTTTGTATGTGGGATCGGGGAGTAATCGGGGTAGAGGTGATTCTGCGCACGGACCCGGAAATTTTGGTCGGCCCGGCCCGGGTGAGAAGTGGACCGAATGAGATGATATTTGGGGAATGATAGATCTCTTCAATGTCTATCGAATGGTAGTCTTGGTTGTCCAGGTTACTTTCACTTTGTGGCGCACGGCCCGCATATAGATATCAATCCTATAGAAGACTCCATACTGAGATCACATAATGACCTCTAGCACTATGATAGATAGAGTGGTCGATATGAAACTTGGCCAATCAATAGATCTCATCCTACTCTATCATTCCCTCAGCCAACCCTACTGGCCATAGCTTACATTAAAGAGCCGTCACTTAGTGACCTCCACATCTTCGGACATGCGGCCGAAGTCTTATATGACCGATAGCTCGATGAGTATGGGACCGGATAAACTCAAACTTGGCCAATCGATAGATCTACTCCCCTCTACAAATTGTTGTCAACGCCATTTTCTGGTAGAGGTGATCCTGAGGAGCCAGGCGGGACTATCCTCCTCCAAAAATGGAAAATCACCTTTCGGCCGATAGCTCCGAGATGAGCTATTTACCTATAGTAGGGTCGTAAGTATTTCATGATCAGAAGAACCTTCTCTACAACTTTACTTAAGACCACTTTGCCGAATTCAGACCCAAATATTCGGGTACCCCTTCTAACTGAGAAAAATTGGGCCGTCAAGGGGGACCCTTACGAGCTGGTCGGATATTCTCTCGGCCGAGAAAGTGAGACTGATTACGTAAGCAGTGTGACCCTGAGACTCTCCTGAGTCTCCTGAGTCTTCTATAGAGAGCCGGAGTCTCATCCGGAGTCTCCCGGCCGAGAAAAGCCGGTCTGAGTGGGCCTCCACATAGAGACTGTGAGACCCGGTAACTCCCTGAGTATTGGGTTTGAGGTAGAGACTCCCCAACATCCACTTGTAGATCTCAACGTCCTCTACAGTTTACTTAAGGACTGAGACTCATCAGACCACCCCGGTCCAGCGGCCCGCTAAGCGAGCCAAAAATAGGTAAATTTCGAAAAATACATTTTGCTCCCGCGTGGCGTCCTCTCGGCCGAGAGAGTGAGACTGATCACGTGATCGGGGTCTCCTTGAGACTCTGATGAGACTACCGGGTCTACTATAGGAGAAAGGAGTCTCAAAGGGGGTCTCCGGAGTCACCTCCACATAGTCAATAGAGAGACGTGAGACCCTGTAACTCGGTGACCACGTGACCTGAGACTTTCAAAAAGGGCGCGTTGGAATCACAATACAAATGTCTACAACTTCTATCGAGACACTCAGACTACGGTCTCGGAGGCCAAACCACTCTGTCCCGTCAGGTCGACTATATGTCCATATATACCATGGTTGGTCAAGGTGGTGGTATGGGTACTTGTTGATAAGTCGAGTATAAACTCAAGTACCTAGAATGATCAGTACATCAGTCCAAGTGCGTAGAGCCCTCATCCACCCATACGACCTCCACAGACTCCTCCACGACCATACCTCCCCGACGCCCCCACACGACTGTCTCCCAGACCACCTTTTCCGCCCTAGCAGCTCGCCAAGAGGCACTATCAAAATGCATCAGACACCAATCGATAGATCTCATCAAGGTCTACAAGGTTACTTAGAGAGCCGAGGCCGGTTTGTATGTGGGATCGGGGAGTAATCGGGGTAGAGGTGATTCTGCGCACGGACCCGGAAATTTGGTCGGCCCGGCCCGGGTGAGAAGTGGACCGAATGAGATGATATTTGGGGAATGATAGATCTCTTCAATGTCTATCGAATGGTAGTCTTGGTTGTCCAGGTTACTTTCACTTTGTGGCGCACGGCCCGCATATAGATATCAATCCTATAGAAGACTCCATACTGAGATCACATAATGACCTCTAGCACTATGATAGATAGAGTGGTCGATATGAAACTTGGCCAATCAATAGATCTCATCCTACTCTATCATTCCCTCAGCCAACCCTACTGGCCATAGCTTACATTAAAGAGCCGTCACTTAGTGACCTCCACATCTTCGGACATGCGGCCGAAGTCTTATATGACCGATAGCTCGATGAGTATGGGACCGGATAAACTCAAACTTGGCCAATCGATAGATCTACTCCCCTCTACAAATTGTTGTCAACGCCATTTTCTGGTAGAGGTGATCCTGAGGAGCCAGGCGGGACTATCCTCCTCCAAAAATGGAAAATCACCTTTCGGCCGATAGCTCCGAGATGAGCTATTTACCTATAGTAGGGTCGTAAGTATTTCATGATCAGAAGAACCTTCTCTACAACTTTACTTAAGACCACTTTGCCGAATTCAGACCCAAATATTCGGGTACCCCTTCTAACTGAGAGAAAATTGGGCCGTCAAGGGGGGACCCTTACGAGCTGGTCGGATATTCTCTCGGCCGAGAAAGTGAGACTGATTACGTAAGCAGTGTGACCCTGAGACTCTCCTGAGTCTCCTGAGTCTTCTATAGAGAGCCGGAGTCTCATCCGGAGTCTCCCGGCCGAGAAAAGCCGGTCTGAGTGGGCCTCCACATAGAGACTGTGAGACCCGGTAACTCCCTGAGTATTGGGTTTGAGGTAGAGACTCCCCAACATCCACTTGTAGATCTCAACGTCCTCTACACGTTTACTTAAGGACTGAGACTCATCAGACCACCCCCGGTCCAGCGGCCCGCTAAGCGAGCCAAAAATAGGTAAATTTCGAAAAATACATTTTGCTCCCGCGTGGCGTCCTCTCGGCCGAGAGAGTGAGACTGATCACGTGATCGGGGTCTCCTTGAGACTCTGATGAGACTACCGGGTCTACTATAGGAGAAAGGAGTCTCAAAGGGGGTCTCCGGAGTCACCTCCACATAGTCAATAGAGAGACGTGAGACCCTGTAACTCGGTGACCACGTGACCTGAGACTTTCAAAAAGGGCGCGTTAGATCACAATACAAATGTCTACAACTTCTATCGAGACACTCAGACTACGGTCTCGGAGGCCAAACCACTCTGTCCCGTCAGGTCGACTATATGTCCATATATACCATGGTTGGTCAAGGTGGTGGTATGGGTACTTGTTGATAAGTCGAGTATAAACTCAAGTACCTAGAATGATCAGTACATCAGTCCAAGTGCGTAGAGCCCTCATCCCCCATACGACCTCCACAGACTCCTCCACGACCATACCTCCCCGACGCCCCCACACGACTGTCTCCCAGACCACCTTTTCCGCCCTAGCAGCTCGCCAAGAGGCACTATCAAAATGCATCAGACACCAATCGATAGATCTCATCAAGGTCTACAAGGTTACTTAGAGAGCCGAGGCCGGTTTGTATGTGGGATCGGGGAGTAATCGGGGTAGAGGTGATTCTGCGCACGGACCCGGAAATTTTGGTCGGCCCGGCCCGGGTGAGAAGTGGACCGAATGAGATGATATTTGGGGAATGATAGATCTCTTCAATGTCTATCGAATGGTAGTCTTGGTTGTCCAGGTTACTTTCACTTTGTGGCGCACGGCCCGCATATAGATATCAATCCTATAGAAGACTCCATACTGAGATCACATAATGACCTCTAGCACTATGATAGATAGAGTGGTCGATATGAAACTTGGCCAATCAATAGATCTCATCCTACTCTATCATTCCCTTTGCAACCCTACTGGCCATCACTTACTTAAAGAGCGTACTAGTGACCTCCACATGGACATGCGGCCGAAGTCTTATATGACCGATAGCTCGATGAGTATGGGATAAACTAAACTTGGCCAATCGATAGATCTACTCCTCTACAAATGTTGTCAACGCCATTTTCTGGTAGAGGTGATGAGGAGCCAGGCGGGACTATCCTCCTCCAAAAATGGAAAATCAGTTTCGGCCGATAGCTAAAGCTATTTACCTGTAGTAGGGTCGTAGTAATTTCATGATCAGAAGAACCTCTCTACAACTTTACTTAAGACCACTTTGCCGAATCAGAAAAATATTCGGGGTACCCTTATAACTGAAAAAATTGCCGTCAAGGGGGACCCTTCGAGCTGGTCGGATTTCTCTCGGCCGAGAAAGTGAGACTGATTACGTAAGCAGTGTGACCCTGAGACTCTCCTGAGTCTCCTGAGTCTTCTATAGAGAGCCGGAGTCTCATCCGGAGTCTCCCGGCCGAGAAAAGCCGGTCTGAGTGGGCCTCCACATAGAGACTGTGAGACCCGGTAACTCCCTGAGTATTGGGTTTGAGTAGAGACTCCCCAACATCACTTGTAGATCTCACGTCCTCTACAAGTTTACTTAAGGACTGAGACTCATCAGACCACTCTCCGGTCCAGCGGCCCGCTAAGCGAGCCAAAAATAGGTAAATTTCGGAAAAAATACATTTTGCTCCCGCGTGGCGTCCTCTCGGCCGAGAGACTGAGACTGATCACGTGATCGGGGTCTCCTTGAGACTCTGATGAGACTACCGGGTCTACTATAGGAGAAAGGAGTCTCAAAGGGGGTCTCCGGAGTCACCTCCACATAGTCAATAGAGAGACGTGAGACCCTGTAACTCGGTGACCACGTGACTGAGACTTTCAAAAAGGGCGCGTTAATCACAATACAATGTCTACAACTTCTATCGAGACACTCAGACTACGGTCTCGGAGGCCAAACCACTCTGTCCCGTCAGGTCGACTATATGTCCATATATACCATGGTTGGTCAAGGTGGTGGTATGGGTACTTGTTGATAAGTCGAGTATAAACTCAAGTACCTAGAATGATCAGTACATCAGTCGAGTGCGTAGAGCCCTCATCTCACCCATACGACCTCCACAGACTCCTCCACGACCATACCTCCCCGACGCCCCCACACGACTGTCTCCCAGACCACCTTTTCCGCCTAGCAGCTCGCCAAGAGGCACTATCAAAATGCGTCAGACACCAATCGATAGATCTCATCAAGGTCTACAAGGTTACTTAGAGAGCCGAGGCCGGTTTGTATGTGGGATCGGGGAGTAATCGGGGTAGAGGTGATTCTGCGCACGGACCCGGAAATTTGGTCGGCCCGGCCCGGGAGAAGTGGACCGAATGAGATGATATTTGGGGAATGATAGATCTCTTCAATGTCTATCGAATGGTAGTCTTGGTTGTCCAGGTTACTTTCACTTTGTGGCGCACGGCCCGCATAGATATCAATCCTATAGAAGACTCCATACTGAGATCACATAATGACCTCTAGCACTATGATAGATAGAGTGGTCGATATGAAACTTGGCCAATCAATAGATCTCATCCTACTCTATCATTCCCTTTGCAACCCTACATGGCACTTACTTAAAGAGCGGTACTAGTGACCTCCACATGGACTTCGGATGCCCGAGTCTGATAAGACCGATACTCCGTCAATATGACCGGATAAACTCAAACTTGGCCAATCGATAGATCTACTCCTCTACAACTTATGTTGTCAAGCATTTTCTGGTAGAGGTTGATGAGAGCCAGGCGGGATATCCTCCTCCAAAAATGGAAAATCAGTTTCCCCTAGCTCCGAATGAGCTATTTCCTATAGTAGGGTAATAGTTTTCATGATCAGAAGAACCTCCTCTACAACTTTACTTAAGACCACTTTGCCGAATCAGACCCAATTCGGGGTACCCCTTCTAACTAAAAAAATGCCGTCAAGGGGGACCCTTACGAGCTGGTCGATTTCTCTCGGCCGAGAAAGTGAGACTGATTACGTAAGCAGTGTGACCCTGAGACTCTCCTGAGTCTCCTGAGTCTTCTATAGAGAGCCGGAGTCTCATCCGGAGTCTCCCGGCCGAGAAAAGCCGGTCTGAGTGGGCCTCCACATAGAGACTGTGAGACCCGGTAACTCCCTGAGTATTGGGTTTGAGGTAGAGACTCCCCAACATCAACTTGTAGATCTCACGTCCTCTACAAGTTTACTTAAGGACTGAGACTCATCAGACCACTCTCCGGTCCAGCGGCCCGCTAAGCGAGCCAAAAATAGGTAAATTTCGGAAAAATACATTTTGCTCCCGCGTGGCGTCCTCTCGGCCGAGAGACTGAGACTGATCACGTGATCGGGGTCTCCTTGAGACTCTGATGAGACTACCGGGTCTACTATAGGAGAAAGGAGTCTCAAAGGGGGTCTCCGGAGTCACCTCCACATAGTCAATAGAGAGACGTGAGACCCTGTAACTCGGTGACCACGTGACCTGAGACTTTCAAAAAGGGCGCGTTGGAATCACAATACAATGTCTACAACTTCTATCGAGACACTCAGACTACGGTCTCGGAGGCCAAACCACTCTGTCCCGTCAGGTCGACTATATGTCCATATATACCATGGTTGGTCAAGGTGGTGGTATGGGTACTTGTTGATAAGTCGAGTATAAACTCAAGTACCTAGAATGATCAGTACATCAGTCCAGTGCGTAGAGCCCTCATCCCCCATACGACCTCCACAGACTCCTCCACGACCATACCTCCCCGACGCCCCCACACGACTGTCTCCCAGACCACCTTTTCCGCCTAGCAGCTCGCCAAGAGGCACTATCAAAATGCATCAGACACCAATCGATAGATCTCATCAAGGTCTACAAGGTTACTTAGAGAGCCGAGGCCGGTTTGTATGTGGGATCGGGGAGTAATCGGGGTAGAGGTGATTCTGCGCACGGACCCGGAAATTTTGGTCGGCCCGGCCCGGGTGAGAAGTGGACCGAATGAGATGATATTTGGGGAATGATAGATCTCTTCAATGTCTATCGAATGGTAGTCTTGGTTGTCCAGGTTACTTTCACTTTGTGGCGCACGGCCGCATATAGATATCAATCCTATAGAAGACTCCATACTGAGATCACATAATGACCTCTAGCACTATGATAGATAGAGTGGTCGATATGAAACTTGGCCAATCAATAGATCTCATCCTACTCTATCATTCCCTCAGCCAACCCTACTGGCCATAGCTTACATTAAAGAGCCGTCACTTAGTGACCTCCACATCTTCGGACATGCGGCCGAAGTCTTATATGACCGATATCGATGAGTATGGACCGGATAAACTCAACTTGGCCAATCGATAGATCTACTCCCCTCTACAAATTGTTGTCAACGCCATTTTCTGGTAGAGGTGATCCTGAGAGCAGGCGGGACTATCCTCCTCCAAAAATGGAAAATCACCTTTCGCCGATAGCTAAAGCTTTTCCTATAGTAGGGTCGTAAGTTTTCATGATCAGAAGAACCTCTCTACAACTTTACTTAAGACCACTTTGCCGAATTCAGACCCAAATATTCGGGGTACCCCTTCTAACTGAGAGAAAATTGGGCCGTCAAGGGGGACCCTTACGAGCTGGTCGGATATTCTCTCGGCCGAGAAAGTGAGACTGATTACGTAAGCAGTGTGACCCTGAGACTCTCCTGAGTCTCCTGAGTCTTCTATAGAGAGCCGGAGTCTCATCCGGAGTCTCCCGGCCGAGAAAAGCCGGTCTGAGTGGGCCTCCACATAGAGACTGTGAGACCCGGTAACTCCCTGAGTATTGGGTTTGAGGTAGAGACTCCCCAACATCAACTTGTAGATCTCACGTCCTCTACAAGTTTACTTAAGGACTGAGACTCATCAGACCACTCCCGGTCCAGCGGCCCGCTAAGCGAGCCAAAAATAGGTAAATTTCGAAAAATACATTTTGCTCCCGCGTGGCGTCCTCTCGGCCGAGAGACTGAGACTGATCACGTGATCGGGGTCTCCTTGAGACTCTGATGAGACTACCGGGTCTACTATAGGAGAAAGGAGTCTCAAAGGGGGTCTCCGGAGTCACCTCCACATAGTCAATAGAGAGACGTGAGACCCTGTAACTCGGTGACCACGTGACCTGAGACTTTCAAAAAGGGCGCGTTGGAATCACAATACAATGTCTACAACTTCTATCGAGACACTCAGACTACGGTCTCGGAGGCCAAACCACTCTGTCCCGTCAGGTCGACTATATGTCCATATATACCATGGTTGGTCAAGGTGGTGGTATGGGTACTTGTTGATAAGTCGAGTAACTCAAGTACCTAGAATGATCAGTACATCAGTCCAGTGCGTAGAGCCCTCATCCACCCATACGACCTCCACAGACTCCTCCACGACCATACCTCCCGACGCCCCCACACGACTGTCTCCCAGACCACCTTTTCCGCCTAGCAGCTCGCCAAGAGGCACTATCAAAATGCATCAGACACCAATCGATAGATCTCATCAAGGTCTACAAGGTTACTTAGAGAGCCGAGGCCGGTTTGTATGTGGATCGGGGAGTAATCGGGGTAGAGGTGATTCTGCGCACGGACCCGGAAATTTTGGTCGGCCCGGCCCGGGTGAGAAGTGGACCGAATGAGATGATATTTGGGGAAATGATAGATCTCTTCAATGTCTATCGAATGGTAGTCTTGGTTGTCCAGGTTACTTTCACTTTGTGGCGCACGGCCGCATATAGATATCAATCCTATAGAAGACTCCATACTGAGATCACATAATGACCTCTAGCACTATGATAGATAGAGTGGTCGATATGAAACTTGGCCAATCAATAGATCTCATCCTACTCTATCATTCCACTCAGCAACCCTACTGGCACTTACATTAAAGAGCCGTACTAGTGACCTCCACATCTTCGGACATGCGGCCGAAGTCTGATATGACCGATAGCTCCGATGAGTATGGGACCGGATAAACTCAAACTTGGCCAATCGATAGATCTACTCCTCTACAAATTGTTGTCAAGCCATTTTCTGGTACAGGTTGATGAGGAGTCAGGCGGGACTATCCTCCTCCAAAAATGGAAAATCAGTTTTTCCCCGATAGCTAATGAGCTATTTCCTTAGTAGGTCGTAAGTTTTCATGATCAGAAGAACCTCCTCTACAACTTTACTTAAGAGCCACTTCCGAATTCAACCAAATATTCGGGGTACCTTATAACTGAAAAAATCCCAAGGGGGACCCTTCGAGCTGGTCGGATTTTCTCGGCCGAGAAAGTGAGACTGATTACGTAAGCAGTGTGACCCTGAGACTCTCCTGAGTCTCCTGAGTCTTCTATAGAGAGCCGGAGTCTCATCCGGAGTCTCCCGGCCGAGAAAAGCCGGTCTGAGTGGGCCTCCACATAGAGACTGTGAGACCCGGTAACTCCCTGAGTATTGGGTTTGAGTAGAGACTCCCCAACATCAACTTGTAGATCTCACGTCCTCTACAAGTTTACTTAAGGACTGAGACTCATCAGACCACTCTCCGGTCCAGCGGCCCGCTAAGCGAGCCAAAAATAGGTAAATTTCGAAAAATACATTTTGCTCCCGCGTGGCGTCCTCTCGGCCGAGAGACTGAGACTGATCACGTGATCGGGGTCTCCTTGAGACTCTGATGAGACTACCGGGTCTACTATAGGAGAAAGGAGTCTCAAAGGGGGTCTCCGGAGTCACCTCCACATAGTCAATAGAGAGACGTGAGACCCTGTAACTCGGTGACCACGTGACTGAGACTTTCAAAAAGGGCGCGTTGAATCACAATACAATGTCTACAACTTCTATCGAGACACTCAGACTACGGTCTCGGAGGCCAAACCACTCTGTCCCGTCAGGTCGACTATATGTCCATATATACCATGGTTGGTCAAGGTGGTGGTATGGGTACTTGTTGATAAGTCGAGTATAAACTCAAGTACCTAGAATGATCAGTACATCAGTCGAGTGCGTAGAGCCCTCATCTCACCCATACGACCTCCACAGACTCCTCCACGACCATACCTCCCCGACGCCCCCACACGACTGTCTCCCAGACCACCTTTTCCGCCCTAGCAGCTCGCCAAGAGGCACTATCAAAATGCATCAGACACCAATCGATAGATCTCATCAAGGTCTACAAGGTTACTTAGAGAGCCGAGGCCGTTTGTATGTGGATCGGGGAGTAATCGGGGTAGAGGTGATTCTGCGCACGGACCCGGAAATTTCGTCGGCCCGGCCCGGGTGAGAAGTGGACCGAATGAGAATGATATTTGGGGAATGATAGATCTCTTCAATGTCTATCGAATGGTAGTCTTGGTTGTCCAGGTTACTTTCACTTTGTGGCGCACGGCCCGCATATAGATATCAATCCTATAGAAGACTCCATACTGAGATCACATAATGACCTCTAGCACTATGATAGATAGAGTGGTCGATATGAAACTTGGCCAATCAATAGATCTCATCCTACTCTATCATTCCCTCAGCCAACCCTACTGGCCATAGCTTACATTAAAGAGCCGTCACTTAGTGACCTCCACATCTTCGGACATGCGGCCGAAGTCTTATATGACCGATAGCTCGATGAGTATGGGACCGGATAAACTCAAACTTGGCCAATCGATAGATCTACTCCCCCTCTACAAATTGTTGTCAACGCCATTTTCTGGTAGAGGTGATCCTGAGGAGCCAGGCGGGACTATCCTCCTCCAAAAATGGAAAATCACCTTTCGGCCCATAGCTCCGAGATGAGCTATTTACCTATAGTAGGGTCGTAAGTATTTCATGATCAGAAGAACCTTCTCTACAACTTTACTTAAGACCACTTTGCCGAATTCAGACCCAAATATTCGGGTACCCCTTCTAACTGAGAGAAAATTGGCCGTCAAGGGGGACCCTTACGAGCTGGTCGGATATTTCTCGGCCGAGAAAGTGAGACTGATTACGTAAGCAGTGTGACCCTGAGACTCTCCTGAGTCTCCTGAGTCTTCTATAGAGAGCCGGAGTCTCATCCGGAGTCTCCCGGCCGAGAAAAGCCGGTCTGAGTGGGCCTCCACATAGAGACTGTGAGACCCGGTAACTCCCTGAGTATTGGGTTTGAGTAGAGACTCCCCAACATCACTTGTAGATCTCAACGTCCTCTACAAGTTTACTTAAGGACTGAGACTCATCAGACCACCCCCCGGTCCAGCGGCCCGCTAAGCGAGCCAAAAATAGGTAAATTTCGAAAAAATACATTTTGCTCCCGCGTGGCGTCCTCTCGGCCGAGAGAGTGAGACTGATCACGTGATCGGGGTCTCCTTGAGACTCTGATGAGACTACCGGGTCTACTATAGGAGAAAGGAGTCTCAAAGGGGGTCTCCGGAGTCACCTCCACATAGTCAATAGAGAGACGTGAGACCCTGTAACTCGGTGACCACGTGACCTGAGACTTTCAAAAAGGGCGCGTTAGAATCACAATACAATGTCTACAACTTCTATCGAGACACTCAGACTACGGTCTCGGAGGCCAAACCACTCTGTCCCGTCAGGTCGACTATATGTCCATATATACCATGGTTGGTCAAGGTGGTGGTATGGGTACTTGTTGATAAGTCGAGTATAAACTCAAGTACCTAGAATGATCAGTACATCAGTCCAAGTGCGTAGAGCCCTCATCCACCCATACGACCTCCACAGACTCCTCCACGACCATACCTCCCCGACGCCCCCACACGACTGTCTCCCAGACCACCTTTTCCGTCCTAGCAGCTCGCCAAGAGGCACTATCAAAATGCATCAGACACCAATCGATAGATCTCATCAAGGTCTACAAGGTTACTTAGAGAGCCGAGGCCGGTTTGTATGTGGATCGGGGAGTAATCGGGGTAGAGGTGATTCTGCGCACGGACCCGGAAATTTTGGTCGGCCCGGCCCGGGAGAAGTGGACCGAATGAGATGATATTTGGGGAATGATAGATCTCTTCAATGTCTATCGAATGGTAGTCTTGGTTGTCCAGGTTACTTTCACTTTGTGGCGCACGGCCCGCATATAGATATCAATCCTATAGAAGACTCCATACTGAGATCACATAATGACCTCTAGCACTATGATAGATAGAGTGGTCGATATGAAACTTGGCCAATCAATAGATCTCATCCTACTCTATCATTCCCTCAGCCAACCCTACTGGCCATAGCTTACATTAAAGAGCCGTCACTTAGTGACCTCCACTTCGGACATGCGGCCGAAGTCTTATATGACCGATAGCTCGATGAGTATGGGACCGGATAAACTCAAACTTGGCCAATCGATAGATCTACTCCCCTCTACAAATTGTTGTCAACGCCATTTTCTGGTAGAGGTGATCCTGAGGAGCCAGGCGGGACTATCCTCCTCCAAAAATGGAAAATCACCTTTCGGCCGATAGCTCCGAGATGAGCTATTTACCTATAGTAGGGTCGTAAGTATTTCATGATCAGAAGAACCTTCTCTACAACTTTACTTAAGACCACTTTGCCGAATTCAGACCCAAATATTCGGGGTACCCCTTCTAACTGAGAGAAAATTGGGCCGTCAAGGGGGCCCTTACGAGCTGGTCGGATATTCTCTCGGCCGAGAAAGTGAGACTGATTACGTAAGCAGTGTGACCCTGAGACTCTCCTGAGTCTCCTGAGTCTTCTATAGAGAGCCGGAGTCTCATCCGGAGTCTCCCGGCCGAGAAAAGCCGGTCTGAGTGGGCCTCCACATAGAGACTGTGAGACCCGGTAACTCCCTGAGTATTGGGTTTGAGGTAGAGACTCCCCAACATCCTTGTAGATCTCACGTCCTCTACAAGTTTACTTAAGGACTGAGACTCATCAGACCACCCCCCGGTCCAGCGGCCCGCTAAGCGAGCCAAAAATAGGTAAATTTCGAAAAATACATTTTGCTCCCGCGTGGCGTCCTCTCGGCCGAGAGAGTGAGACTGATCACGTGATCGGGGTCTCCTTGAGACTCTGATGAGACTACCGGGTCTACTATAGGAGAAAGGAGTCTCAAAGGGGGTCTCCGGAGTCACCTCCACATAGTCAATAGAGAGACGTGAGACCCTGTAACTCGGTGACCACGTGACTGAGACTTTCAAAAAGGGCGCGTTAGGAATCACAATACAAATGTCTACAACTTCTATCGAGACACTCAGACTACGGTCTCGGAGGCCAAACCACTCTGTCCCGTCAGGTCGACTATATGTCCATATATACCATGGTTGGTCAAGGTGGTGTATGGGTACTTGTTGATAAGTCGAGTATAAACTCAAGTACCTAGAATGAATCAGTACATCAGTCCAAGTGCGTAGAGCCCTCATCCCCCATACGACTCCTCCACAGACTCCTCCACGACCATACCTCCCCCGACGCCCCCACACGACTGTCTCCCAGACCACCTTTTCCGTAGCAGCTCGCCAAGAGGCACTATCAAAATGCATCAGACACCAATCGATAGATCTCATCAAGGTCTACAAGGTTACTTAGAGAGCCGAGGCCGGTTTGTATGTGGATCGGGGAGTAATCGGGGTAGAGGTGATTCTGCGCACGGACCCGGAAATTTTGGTCGGCCCGGCCCGGGTGAGAAGTGGACCGAATGAGAATGATATTTGGGGGAATGATAGATCTCTTCAATGTCTATCGAATGGTAGTCTTGGTTGTCCAGGTTACTTTCACTTTGTGGCGCACGGCCCGCATATAGATATCAATCCTATAGAAGACTCCATACTGAGATCACATAATGACCTCTAGCACTATGATAGATAGAGTGGTCGATATGAAACTTGGCCA
>MAPW01000273.1:0-24122 GCA_001689995.1 Tilletia indica
AAGTCGAGCAACGACTGCATCTTGGGAAGTTTCGTCCGTCCAGCTGTACCCCGCGAGAGTGAGAGCCTCCGATTGGTTTGCGATCATCGAGCGACGCAGATGGTGTCGGTCACCTTGCGGCCACTCGGAGTAACAAGGCAGCGAACAGTTGCTTTTGTTCGGATCGTAGGGGTCCCGCGCAGGGGAAGGAAGAGCCGTTGTGGAGTGGCGATGCGGGGGCTCGATGGGTAAAATGTCCTCAGTGCACAGCAGCGGAAACTGTGCTGAGGGTATGGATTCGGCGGGAGAATCGCGATGGGACCCGCATGGGAGGGGGGAAAGGGCGAAATTGGATGGGATCGCGCTTCGGTAGCGCTTTGCCGGGGGCTCTTCAGAGGGGGAAATAGGGCGTTTCCCCGGCAGAGCTGGAACCTGCGTCAGCACTGGTTTGGCTTGGGCGTAGGAATCATAAAGGCGAAGGGTTGACATGACGACAAGAAACCAGTGTTTCTTGTCGCAAATCGGAACCAACAGGTACGGTTTCTGAAAAGGAGATTGTTTGCCGGTCCATTTCATGAGCGTGTCGAGGCTACCAGAGTGGGTCGTGCTGTGCTCTGAACAAAGAGGGGAGGGGTCAACAACCGAAACGCGATCCGCGCCGATTCGAGTGGAAGCCGCATCTTGCGGACGCTCTTCAACCATGTACCGCAGCGCAAAGTAGACGATCCTGTCGTTGATCCAGGTGCCGGGCGCCAGTTTTTCTGTGTCATGCGAGGTGAGCTCGAGCGTCGTGAGCCCGTCTCTGCGCGGAGTGGCCACCGCAGTATCACAGGGCTCGACTCATAGCCCGCCATGCGTTTAGCTGAGTAGCTGTCCGGTATCGTTGCAGGCCGGGATTGTCTGGGTCAGGTTCGAAGACAAGACGAAGAAGGTCACTGTCGGAAAAAGGCTCCCCCGAATCCGTTTAGACGTGGATATAATCGCTGAAAACCCGGCCAGTCCGAGAAGCTAGAAGATTGCGGGTGCTGGAAGTATCTCGATCGCTTTCTTATTCACGGGGCTCGACGCGTGCGCACAGAAGTCAGCGGTCTGCACATCCATATGTGTCAAGTGTCGCGACGGACCGATCCACTAGGCGCTGTGAGGATCGCGCTGCTATAGCATTTGTAGGCTCCAGGCCTTGTCCGTGTACCTGCTTCGGTGATGACGGTGGGATGGTAGGGGATGGTCTCGATATAGAGCGTCGATTCGAGTGCCCGGGTCGGGCCACGAGCGATTGGTCGGATCTTCTCGTGTGTCTGTCTGTCTGTCTGTCTGTCTGTCTGTCTGTCTGTCTGTCTGTCTGTCTGTCTGTCTGTCTGTCTGTCACCCGGTACGATTCTTCGTTCACAGGCAGCAGGCTAGGCAGCTTCTGTACATTCAATCCAATACACAGTGCATGCAAGTTGCAAGACGTGATCACTGTTGTGGTCAGTGGTTGGCAAGAAACTAAAAGTCTAACATTTTTCGATTTCCCAAGTCCAAGTCCAAGTCTAACGTTCCCAACATTTCAAAAGTCCTAGTCCTAGTCTAGACTTTAGTCAAAAAGTCAGAGTAAATGTCTGATACAAAATTTTGGCTCAAATAGTGACTTTATTGGGACTTTATGCCTGAAAGTCCAACTGTTAAGACTTAAAGTCGAAAACGCCAATTTTTTGGCCATTTCAAAATATCGTTTTTAAAAATATCAGCCTCAATTTCGACTTTTAGTCACGATAGAACAAACTTTTGGTCACATAGTCGCTCAGCCGTGTGAATATTGAACTCAAAGTCCAAAGAAGTCTAAGCATTTTTGTGAGTATTGGACAATAAGTCTGACTGCTAGTCCAATAGCCTGACATTTCAAAGCAGTGTTGGACTTTGAGACTTTTGAACTTTTAGTCTGCCCTCCCCGCGAAAAAATTCCAAGTCCAAGTCTAAGCCCAAAAGTGTGAAATTCTAAGCCCGAAAAAGGTCTAGACTATTACACTTTTCGAAAGTCTAATACGAAAGTCTAAAATTTTGCCGACCACTGGTTGTGGTGATAGGGTATTAGAATCAGGGAACAAAAGTAAGAAGAGAAGACAAGAGAGGAGAGGAGAAGAGGAGAGAGATGGAGCATAGATGGCATCCTCAATGATAAGTACGCGCTCTCTCGACTGAGCGAGGTGGCTGTGTCCTTCTGTTAGTAGGAATCGAGAGGGTCGTGTCGATGGGATGTCGAAGCCAGTGCTTCTGAAGATCGTGAAACTGCGACCTGAGGCATCCACAGATTCCGCACTGGAAGCTGGTAGTCTAGCATGCGTTTAGCTGAGTAGCTGTCCGGTATCGTTGGCAGGCCGGGACTGTCTGGGTCAGGTTCGAAGACAAGACGAAGAAGGTCACTGTCGGAAAAAAGCTCCCCCGAATCCGTTTAGACGTGGATATAATCGCTGAAAACCCGGCCAGTCCGAGAAGCTAGAAGATTGCGGGTGCTGGAAGTATCTCGATCGCTTTCTTATTCACGGCTCGACGCGTGCGCACAGAGTCAGCGGTCTGCACATCCATATGTGTCAAGTGTCGGCGACGGACCGATCCACTAGGCGCTGTGAGGATCGCGCTGCTATCAGCATTTGTAGGCTCCAGGCCTTGTCCGTGTACCTGCTTCGGTGATGACGGTGGGGATGGTAGGGGATGGTCTCGATATAGAGCGTCGATTCGAGTGCCCGGGTCGGGCCACGAGCGATTGGTCGGATGTGTCTGTCTGTCTGTCTGTCCCGTCTGTCTGTACGATTCTTCGTTCACAGGCAGCAGGCTAGGCAGCTTCTATAACATTCAATCCAATACACAGTGCATGCAAGTTGCAAGACGTGATCACTGTTGTGGTCAGTGGTCGCAAGAACTAAAAGTCTAACATTTTTTCGATTTCCCAAGTCCAAGTCCAAGTCTAACGTTCCCAACATTTCAAAAGTCCTAGTACTAGACTTTAGTCAAAAAGTCAGAATAAATGTCTGATACAAAATTTTGGCTCAAAATAGTGACTTTATTGGGACTTTATGCCTGAAAGTCCAACTGTTAAGACTTAAAGTCGAAAACGCCAATTTTTTTGGCCATTTTCAAAATATCGTTTTTAAAAATATCAGCCTCAATTTCGACTTTTAGTCACGATAGAACAAACTTTTGGTCACATAGTCGCTCAGCCGTGTGAATATTGAACTCAAAGTCCAAAGAAGTCTAAGCAATTTTTGTGAGTATTGGACAATAAGTCTGACTGCTAGTCCAATAGCCTGACATTTCAAAGCAGTGTTGGACTTTGAGACTTTTGAACTTTTAGTCTGCCCTCCCCGCGAAAAATTCCAAGTCCAAGTCTAAGCCCAAAAGTGTGAAATTCTAAGCCCGAAAAGGTCTAGACTATTACACTTTTCGAAAGTCTAATACGAAAGTCTAAAATTTTGCCGACCACTGGTTGTGGTGATAGGGTATTAGAATCAGGGGAAAAAAGTAAGAAGAGAAGACAAGAGAGGAGAGGAGAAAGAGAGAAGACAGTGGAGCATATGGCATCCTCAATGATAAGTACGCGCTCTCTTGACTGAGCGAGGTGGCTGTGTCCTTCTGTTAGTAGGAATCGAGAGGGTCGTGTCGATGGGATGTCGAAGCCAGTGCTTCTGAAGATCGTGAAACTGCGACCTGAGGCATCCACAGATTCCGCACTGGAAGCTGGTAGTCTGGCATGCGTTTAGCTGAGTAGCTGTCCGGTATCGTTGCAGGCCGGGATTGTCTGGGTCAGGTTCGAAGACAACGAAGAAGGTCACTGTCGGAAAAAGGCTCCCCGAATCCGTTTAGACGTGGATATAATCGCTGAAAACCCGGCCAGTCCGAGAAGCTAGAAGATTGCGGGTGCTGGAAGTATCTCGATCGCTTTCTTATTCACGGGCTCGACGCGTGCGCACAGAGTCAGCGGTCTGCACATCCATATGTGTCAAGTGTCGGCGACGGACCGATCCACTAGGCGCTGTGAGGATCGCGCTGCTATCAGCATTTGTAGGCTCCAGGCCTTGTCCGTGTACCTGCTTCGGTGATGACGGTGGGGATGGTAGGGGATGGTCTCGATATAGAGCGTCGATTCGAGTGCCCGGGTCGGGCCACGAGCGATTGGTCGGATCTTCCTCGTGTCTGTCTGTCTGTCTGTCTGTCTGTCTGTCTGTCTGTCTGTCTGTCTGTCTGTCTGTCTGTCTGTCTGTCTGTCTGTCTGTCTGTCTGTCGTCTGTCTGTCACCCGTACGTTCTTCGTTCACAGGCAGCAGGCTAGGTAGCTTCTATACATTCAATCCAATACACAGTGCATGCAAGTTGCAAGACGTGATCACTGTTGTGGTCAGTGGTCGGCAAGAACTAAAAGTCTAACATTTTTCGATTTCCCAAGTCCAAGTCCAAGTCTAACGTTCCCAACATTTCAAAAGTCCTAGTCCTAGTCTAGACTTTAGTCAAAAAGTCAGAGTAAATGTCTGATACAAAATTTTGCCTCAAATAGTGACTTTATTGGGACTTTTATGCCTGAAAGTCCAACTGTTAAGACTTAAAGTCGAAAACGCCAATTTTTTTGGCCATTTTCAAAATATCGTTTTTAAAAATATCAGCCTCAATTTCGACTTTTAGTCACGATAGAACAAACTTTTGGTCACATAGTCGCTCAGCCGTGTGAATATTGAACTCAAAGTCCAAAGAAGTCTAAGCATTTTTGTGAGTATTGGACAATAAGTCTGACTGCTAGTCCAATAGCCTGACATTTCAAAGCAGTGTTGGACTTTTAGACTTTTGAACTTTTAGTCTGCCCTCCCCGCGAAAAATTCCAAGTCCAAGTCTAAGCCCAAAAGTGTGAAATTCTAAGCCCGAAAAGGTCTAGACTATTACACTTTTCGAAAGTCTAATACGAAAGTCTAAAATTTTGCCGACCACTGGTTGTGGTGATAGGGTATTAGAATCAGGGGAACAAAAGTAAGAAGAGAAGACAAGAGAGGAGAGGAGAAAGAGAGAAGACAGTGGAGCATATGGCATCCTCAATGATAAGTACGCGCCTCTCTTGACTGAGCGAGGTGGCTGTGTCCTTCTGTTAGTAGGAATCGAGAGGGTCGTGTCGATGGGATGTCGAAGCCAGTGCTTCTGAAGATCGTGAAACTGCGACCTGAGGCATCCACAGATTCCGCACTGGAAGCTGGTAGTCTAGCATGCGTTTAGCTGAGTAGCTGTCCGGTATCGTTGCAGGCCGGGATTGTCTGGGTCAGGTTCGAAGACAAGACGAAGAAGGTCACTGTCGGAAAAAGGCTCCCCCGAATCCGTTTAGACGTGGATATAATCGCTGAAAACCCGGCCAGTCCGAGAAGCTAGAAGATTGCGGGTGCTGGAAGTATCTCGATCGCTTTCTTATTCACGGGCTCGACGCGTGCGCACAGAGTCAGCGGTCTGCACATCCATATGTGTCAAGTGTCGGCGACGGACCGATCCACTAGGCGCTGTGAGGATCGCGCTGCTATCAGCATTTGTAGGCTCCAGGCCTTGTCCGTGTACCTGCTTCGGTGATGACGGTGGGGATGGTAGGGGATGGTCTCGATATAGAGCGTCGATTCGAGTGCCCGGGTCGGGCCACGAGCGATTGGTCGGATCTTCCTCGTGTCTGTCTGTCTGTCTGTCTGTCTGTCTGTCTGTCTGTCTGTCTGTCTGTCTGTCTGTCTGTCTGTCTGTCTGTCTGTCACCCGGTACGATTCTTCGTTCACAGGCAGCAGGCTAGGCAGCTTCTATACATTCAATCCAATACACAGTGCATGCAAGTTGCAAGACGTGATCACTGTTGTGGTCAGTGGTCGGCAAGAACTAAAAGTCTAACATCATACGATTCTTCGTTCACAGATTTCTATACATTCAATCCAATACACAGTCATGCAAGTCAAGACGTAACTGTTCACAACTAAAAGTTTTCGAAAGTCCAAGTCCAAGTCTAGTCCAACATTTCAGTCCTAGTCCTAGTCTAGACTTTAGTCAAAAAGTCAGAGTAAATGTCTGATACAAAATTTTGGCTCAAATAGTGACTTTATTGGGACTTTTATGCCTGAAAGTCCAACTGTTAAGACTTAAAGTCGAAAACGCCAATTTTTTTGGCCATTTTCAAAATATCGTTTTTAAAAATATCAGCCTCAATTTCGACTTTTAGTCACGATAGAACAAACTTTTGGTCACATAGTCGCTCAGCCGTGTGAATATTGAACTCAAAGTCCAAAGAAGTCTAAGCATTTTTGTGAGTATTGGACAATAAGTCTGACTGCTAGTCCAATAGCCTGACATTTCAAAGCAGTGTTGGACTTTGAGACTTTTGAACTTTTAGTCTGCCCTCCCCGCGAAAAATTCCAAGTCCAAGTCTAAGCCCAAAAGTGTGAAATTCTAAGCCCGAAAAGGTCTAGACTATTACACTTTTCGAAAGTCTAATACGAAAGTCTAAAATTTTGCCGACCACTGGTTGTGGTGATAGGGTATTAGAATCAGGGGAACAAAAGTAAGAAGAGAAGACAAGAGAGGAGAGGAGAAAGAGAGAAGACAGTGGAGCATATGGCATCCTCAATGATAAGTACGCGCTCTCTCGACTGAGCGAGGTGGCTGTGTCCTTCTGTTAGTAGGAATCGAGAGGGTCGTGTCGATGGGATGTCGAAGCCAGTGCTTCTGAAGATCGTGAAACTGCGACCTGAGGCATCCACAGATTCCGCACTGGAAGCTGGTAGTCTAGCATGCGTTTAGCTGAGTAGCTGTCCGGTATCGTTGCAGGCCGGGACTGTCTGGGTCAGGTTCGAAGACAAGACGAAGAAGGTCACTGTCGGAAAAAGGCTCCCCCGAATCCGTTTAGACGTGGATATAATCGCTGAAAACCCGGCCAGTCCGAGAAGCTAGAAGATTGCGGGTGCTGGAAGTATCTCGATCGCTTTCTTATTCACGGGCTCGACGCGTGCGCACAGAGTCAGCGGTCTGCACATCCATATGTGTCAAGTGTCGGCGACGGACCGATCCACTAGGCGCTGTGAGGATCGCGCTGCTATCAGCATTTGTAGGCTCCAGGCCTTGTCCGTGTACCTGCTTCGGTGATGACGGTGGGGATGGTAGGGGATGGTCTCGATATAGAGCGTCGATTCGAGTGCCCGGGTCGGGCCACGAGCGATTGGTCGGATCTTCCTCGTGTCTGTCTGTCTGTCTGTCACCCGGTACGATTCTTCGTTCACAGGCAGCAGGCTAGGCAGCTTCTATACATTCAATCCAATACACAGTGCATGCAAGTTGCAAGACGTGATCACTGTTCTGGTCAGTGGTCGGCAAGAACTAAAAGTCTAACATTTTTCGATTTCCCAAGTCCAAGTCCAAGTCTAACGTTCCCAACATTTCAAAAGTCCTAGTCCTAGTCTAGACTTTAGTCAAAAAGTCAGAGTAAATGTCTGATACAAAATTTTGCTCAAATAGTGACTTTATTGGGACTTTTATGCCTGAAAGTCCAACTGTTAAGACTTAAAGTCGAAAACGCCAATTTTTTTGGCCATTTTCAAAATATCGTTTTTAAAAATATCAGCCTCAATTTCGACTTTTAGTCACGATAGAACAAACTTTTGGTCACATAGTCGCTCAGCCGTGTGAATATTGAACTCAAAGTCCAAAGAAGTCTAAGCATTTTTGTGAGTATTGGACAATAAGTCTGACTGCTAGTCCAATAGCCTGACATTTCAAAGCAGTGTTGGACTTTGAGACTTTTGAACTTTTAGTCTGCCCTCCCCGCGAAAAATTCCAAGTCCAAGTCTAAGCCCAAAAGTGTGAAATTCTAAGCCCGAAAAGGTCTAGACTATTACACTTTTCGAAAGTCTAATACGAAAGTCTAAAATTTTGCCGACCACTGGTTGTGGTGATAGGGTATTAGAATCAGGGGAACAAAAGTAAGAAGAGAAGACAAGAGAGGAGAGGAGAAAGAGAGAAGACAGTGGAGCATATGGCATCCTCAATGATAAGTACGCGCTCTCTCGACTGAGCGAGGTGGCTGTGTCCTTCTGTTAGTAGGAATCGAGAGGGTCGTGTCGATGGGATGTCGAAGCCAGTGCTTCTGAAGATCGTGAAACTGCGACCTGAGGCATCCACAGATTCCGCACTGGAAGCTGGTAGTCTAGCATGCGTTTAGCTGAGTAGCTGTCCGGTATCGTTGCAGGCCGGGACTGTCTGGGTCAGGTTCGAAGACAAGACGAAGAAGGTCACTGTCGGAAAAAGGCTCCCCCGAATCCGTTTAGACGTGGATATAATCGCTGAAAACCCGGCCAGTCCGAGAAGCTAGAAGATTGCGGGTGCTGGAAGTATCTCGATCGCTTTCTTATTCACGGGCTCGACGCGTGCGCACAGAGTCAGCGGTCTGCACATCCATATGTGTCAAGTGTCGGCGACGGACCGATCCACTAGGCGCTGTGAGGATCGCGCTGCTATCAGCATTTGTAGGCTCCAGGCCTTGTCCGTGTACCTGCTTCGGTGATGACGGTGGGGATGGTAGGGGATGGTCTCGATATAGAGCGTCGATTCGAGTGCCCGGGTCGGGCCACGAGCGATTGGTCGGATCTTCCTCGTGTCTGTCTGTCTGTCTGTCACCCGGTACGATTCTTCGTTCACAGGCAGCAGGCTAGGCAGCTTCTATACATTCAATCCAATACACAGTGCATGCAAGTTGCAAGACGTGATCACTGTTGTGGTCAGTGGTCGGCAAGAACTAAAAGTCTAACATTTTTCGATTTCCCAAGTCCAAGTCCAAGTCTAACGTTCCCAACATTTCAAAAGTCCTAGTCCTAGTCTAGACTTTAGTCAAAAAGTCAGAGTAAATGTCTGATACAAAATTTTGCCTCAAATAGTGACTTTATTGGGACTTTTATGCCTGAAAGTCCAACTGTTAAGACTTAAAGTCGAAAACGCCAATTTTTTTGGCCATTTTCAAAATATCGTTTTTAAAAATATCAGCCTCAATTTCGACTTTTAGTCACGATAGAACAAACTTTTGGTCACATAGTCGCTCAGCCGTGTGAATATTGAACTCAAAGTCCAAAGAAGTCTAAGCATTTTTGTGAGTATTGGACAATAAGTCTGACTGCTAGTCCAATAGCCTGACATTTCAAAGCAGTGTTGGACTTTGAGACTTTTGAACTTTTAGTCTGCCCTCCCCGCGAAAAATTCCAAGTCCAAGTCTAAGCCCAAAAGTGTGAAATTCTAAGCCCGAAAAGGTCTAGACTATTACACTTTTCGAAAGTCTAATACGAAAGTCTAAAATTTTGCCGACCACTGGTTGTGGTGATAGGGTATTAGAATCAGGGGAACAAAAGTAAGAAGAGAAGACAAGAGAGGAGAGGAGAAAGAGAGAAGACAGTGGAGCATATGGCATCCTCAATGATAAGTACGCGCTCTCTTGACTGAGCGAGGTGGCTGTGTCCTTCTGTTAGTAGGAATCGAGAGGGTCGTGTCGATGGGATGTCGAAGCCAGTGCTTCTGAAGATCGTGAAACTGCGACCTGAGGCATCCACAGATTCCGCACTGGAAGCTGGTAGTCTGCATGCGTTTAGCTGAGTAGCTGTCCGGTATCGTTGCAGGCCGGGATGTCTGGGTCAGGTTCGAAGACAAGACGAAGAAGGTCACTGTCGGAAAAAGGCTCCCCCGAATCCGTTTAGACGTGGATATAATCGCTGAAAACCCGGCCAGTCCGAGAAGCTAGAAGATTGCGGGTGCTGGAAGTATCTCGATCGCTTTCTTATTCACGGGCTCGACGCGTGCGCACAGAGTCAGCGGTCTGCACATCCATATGTGTCAAGTGTCGGCGACGGACCGATCCACTAGGCGCTGTGAGGATCGCGCTGCTATCAGCATTTGTAGGCTCCAGGCCTTGTCCGTGTACCTGCTTCGGTGATGACGGTGGGGATGGTAGGGGATGGTCTCGATATAGAGCGTCGATTCGAGTGCCCGGGTCGGGCCACGAGCGATTGGTCGGATCTTCCTCGTGTCTGTCTGTCTGTCTGTCACCCGGTACGATTGTTCACAGGCAGCAGGCTAGGCAGCTTCTATACATTCAATCCAATACACAGTGCATGCAAGTTGCAAGACGTGATCACTGTTGTGGTCAGTGGTCGGCAAGAACTAAAAGTCTAACATTTTTCGATTTCCCAAGTCCAAGTCCAAGTCTAACGTTCCCAACATTTCAAAAGTCCTAGTCCTAGTCTAGACTTTAGTCAAAAAGTCAGAGTAAATGTCTGATACAAAATTTTGGCTCAAATAGTGACTTTATTGGGACTTTTATGCCTGAAAGTCCAACTGTTAAGACTTAAAGTCGAAAACGCCAATTTTTTTGGCCATTTTCAAAATATCGTTTTTAAAAATATCAGCCTCAATTTCGACTTTTAGTCACGATAGAACAAACTTTTGGTCACATAGTCGCTCAGCCGTGTGAATATTGAACTCAAAGTCCAAAGAAGTCTAAGCATTTTTGTGAGTATTGGACAATAAGTCTGACTGCTAGTCCAATAGCCTGACATTTCAAAGCAGTGTTGGACTTTGAGACTTTTGAACTTTTAGTCTGCCCTCCCCGCGAAAAATTCCAAGTCCAAGTCTAAGCCCAAAAGTGTGAAATTCTAAGCCCGAAAAGGTCTAGACTATTACACTTTCGAAAGTCTAATACGAAAGTCTAAAATTTTGCCGACCACTGGTTGTGGTGATAGGGTATTAGAATCAGGGGAACAAAAGTAAGAAGAGAAGACAAGAGAGGAGAGGAGAAAGAGAGAAGACAGTGGAGCATATGGCATCCTCAATGATAAGTACGCGCTCTCTCGACTGAGCGAGGTGGCTGTGTCCTTCTGTTAGTAGGAATCGAGAGGGTCGTGTCGATGGGATGTCGAAGCCAGTGCTTCTGAAGATCGTGAAACTGCGACCTGAGGCATCCACAGATTCCGCACTGGAAGCTGGTAGTCTGGCAGGACAGAAAAGGGACCGCAGTTTGATTCACCCAAGGAGAGGGAGAGTGGTGTTAGAATTTGGGCGGTGGCAGCTGGGGGAACTGGCTAGTGCGAATCTGCTGCCCATTTTTCGGATAGATCCGTAATGAGTTTACTCCACCGAGCTCGACACTCGCTAGCCCCAGACGCATCCCAGAAGGGATCAGGCGCGGCGCGTTCGTCGAACGATGTAGCATCGAGTTCGTTCTAGAAGGAAAGAGGAAAGGATCAACACACATGTCAAAGTCGAGAAAGGCCAATGTGGGAGTGCGAGATCTTGCCAAACCGATACTTGCCGCTCGCAGCGGATCGTCAATGAACCTTTCGGCAAAGTGCAACATGTAAGGACCGCAGTCGTCCAAGTTGGGCTGCTGAGGCACATGCATCCGAACAATGTTGCACCGAGGAAGTCGAGCAACGACTGCATCTTGGGAAGTTTCGTCCGTCCAGCTGTACCCCGCGAGAGTGAGAGCTCCGATTCGGTTGCGATCATCGAGCGACGCAGATGGTCGGTCACCTTGGCGGGCCACTCGGAAGAATGGTACAGAGAGTCGATCACGAACAGCGTTGCTTTGTTCGGATCGTAGGGGTCCGCAGGGGAAGGAAGAGCCGTTGTGGAGTGGCGATGCGGGGGCTCGATGGGTAAAATGTCCTCAGTGCACAGCAGCGGAAAACTGTGCTGAGGGTATGGATTCGGCGGGGAGAATCGCGATGGGACCCGCATGGGAGGGGGGAAAGGGCGAAATTGGATGGGATCCGCGCTTCGGTAGCGCTTTGCCGGGGGCTCTTCAGAGGGGGAAATAGGGCGTTTCCCCGCAGAGCTGGAACCTGCGTCAGCACTGGTTGGCTTGGGCGTAGGAATCATAAGGCGAGGGTTGACTATGACGACAAGAAACCAGTGTTTCTTGTCGCAAATCGGAACCAACAGGTACGGTTTCTGAAAAGGAGATTGTTTGCCGGTCCATTTCATGAGCGTGTCGAGGCTACCAGAGTGGGTTGCTGTGCTCTGAACAAAGAGAGGGGGTCAACAACCGAAACGCGATCCGCGCCGATTCGAGTGGAAGCCGCATCTTGCGGACGCTCTTCAACCATGTACCGCAGCGCAAAGTAGACGATCCTGTCGTTGATCCAGGTGCCGGGCGCCAGTTTTTCTGTGTCATGCGAGGTGAGCTCGAGCGTCGTGAGCCCGTCTCTGCGCGGAGTGGGCCACCGCAGTATCACAGGGCTCGACTCATGCGCCATGCGTTTAGCTGAGTAGCTGTCCGGTATCGTTGCAGGCCGGGATTGTCTGGGTCAGGTTCGAAGACAAGACGAAGAAGGTCACTGTCGGAAAAAGGCTCCCCCGAATCCGTTTAGACGTGGATATAATCGCTGAAAACCCGGCCAGTCCGAGAAGCTAGAAGATTGCGGGTGCTGGAAGTATCTCGATCGCTTTCTTATTCACGGGCTCGACGCGTGCGCACAGAGTCAGCGGTCTGCACATCCATATGTGTCAAGTGTCGGCGACGGACCGATCCACTAGGCGCTGTGAGGATCGCGCTGCTATCAGCATTTGTAGGCTCCAGGCCTTGTCCGTGTACCTGCTTCGGTGATGACGGTGGGGATGGTAGGGGATGGTCTCGATATAGAGCGTCGATTCGAGTGCCCGGGTCGGGCCACGAGCGATTGGTCGGATCTTCCTCGTGTCTGTCTGTCTGTCTGTCTGTCTGTCTGTCTGTCTGTCTGTCTGTCTGTCTGTCTGTCTGTCTGTCACCCGGTACGATTCTTCGTTCACAGGCAGCAGGCTAGGCAGCTTCTATACATTCAATCCAATACACAGTGCATGCAAGTTGCAAGACGTGATCACTGTTGTGGTCAGTGGTCGGCAAGAACTAAAAGTCTAACATTTTTCGATTTCCCAAGTCCAAGTCCAAGTCTAACGTTCCCAACATTTCAAAAGTCCTAGTCCTAGTCTAGACTTTAGTCAAAAAGTCAGAGTAAATGTCTGATACAAAATTTTGGCTCAAATAGTGACTTTATTGGGACTTTTATGCCTGAAAGTCCAACTGTTAAGACTTAAAGTCGAAAACGCCAATTTTTTTGGCCATTTTCAAAATATCGTTTTTAAAAATATCAGCCTCAATTTCGACTTTTAGTCACGATAGAACAAACTTTTGGTCACATAGTCGCTCAGCCGTGTGAATATTGAACTCAAAGTCCAAAGAAGTCTAAGCATTTTTGTGAGTATTGGACAATAAGTCTGACTGCTAGTCCAATAGCCTGACATTTCAAAGCAGTGTTGGACTTTGAGACTTTTGAACTTTTAGTCTGCCCTCCCCGCGAAAAATTCCAAGTCCAAGTCTAAGCCCAAAAGTGTGAAATTCTAAGCCCGAAAAGGTCTAGACTATTACACTTTTCGAAAGTCTAATACGAAAGTCTAAAATTTTGCCGACCACTGGTTGTGGTGATAGGGTATTAGAATCAGGGGAACAAAAGTAAGAAGAGAAGACAAGAGAGGAGAGGAGAAAGAGAGAAGACAGTGGAGCATATGGCATCCTCAATGATAAGTACGCGCTCTCTCGACTGAGCGAGGTGGCTGTGTCCTTCTGTTAGTAGGAATCGAGAGGGTCGTGTCGATGGGATGTCGAAGCCAGTGCTTCTGAAGATCGTGAAACTGCGACCTGAGGCATCCACAGATTCCGCACTGGAAGCTGGTAGTCTAGCATGCGTTTAGCTGAGTAGCTGTCCGGTATCGTTGCAGGCCGGGACTGTCTGGGTCAGGTTCGAAGACAAGACGAAGAAGGTCACTGTCGGAAAAAGGCTCCCCCGAATCCGTTTAGACGTGGATATAATCGCTGAAAACCCGGCCAGTCCGAGAAGCTAGAAGATTGCGGGTGCTGGAAGTATCTCGATCGCTTTCTTATTCACGGGCTCGACGCGTGCGCACAGAGTCAGCGGTCTGCACATCCATATGTGTCAAGTGTCGGCGACGGACCGATCCACTAGGCGCTGTGAGGATCGCGCTGCTATCAGCATTTGTAGGCTCCAGGCCTTGTCCGTGTACCTGCTTCGGTGATGACGGTGGGGATGGTAGGGGATGGTCTCGATATAGAGCGTCGATTCGAGTGCCCGGGTCGGGCCACGAGCGATTGGTCGGATCTTCCTCGTGTCTGTCTGTCTGTCTGTCACCCGGTACGATTCTTCGTTCACAGGCAGCAGGCTAGGCAGCTTCTATACATTCAATCCAATACACAGTGCATGCAAGTTGCAAGACGTGATCACTGTTGTGGTCAGTGGTCGGCAAGAACTAAAAGTCTAACATTTTTCGATTTCCCAAGTCCAAGTCCAAGTCTAACGTTCCCAACATTTCAAAAGTCCTAGTCCTAGTCTAGACTTTAGTCAAAAAGTCAGAGTAAATGTCTGATACAAAATTTTGGCTCAAATAGTGACTTTATTGGGACTTTTATGCCTGAAAGTCCAACTGTTAAGACTTAAAGTCGAAAACGCCAATTTTTTTGGCCATTTTCAAAATATCGTTTTTAAAAATATCAGCCTCAATTTCGACTTTTAGTCACGATAGAACAAACTTTTGGTCACATAGTCGCTCAGCCGTGTGAATATTGAACTCAAAGTCCAAAGAAGTCTAAGCATTTTTGTGAGTATTGGACAATAAGTCTGACTGCTAGTCCAATAGCCTGACATTTCAAAGCAGTGTTGGACTTTGAGACTTTTGAACTTTTAGTCTGCCCTCCCCGCGAAAAATTCCAAGTCCAAGTCTAAGCCCAAAAGTGTGAAATTCTAAGCCCGAAAAGGTCTAGACTATTACACTTTTCGAAAGTCTAATACGAAAGTCTAAAATTTTGCCGACCACTGGTTGTGGTGATAGGGTATTAGAATCAGGGGAACAAAAGTAAGAAGAGAAGACAAGAGAGGAGAGGAGAAAGAGAGAAGACAGTGGAGCATATGGCATCCTCAATGATAAGTACGCGCTCTCTTGACTGAGCGAGGTGGCTGTGTCCTTCTGTTAGTAGGAATCGAGAGGGTCGTGTCGATGGGATGTCGAAGCCAGTGCTTCTGAAGATCGTGAAACTGCGACCTGAGGCATCCACAGATTCCGCACTGGAAGCTGGTAGTCTAGGCATGCGTTTAGCTGAGTAGCTGTCCGGTATCGTTGCAGGCCGGGATGTCTGGGTCAGGTTCGAAGACAAGACGAAGAAGGTCACTGTCGGAAAAAGGCTCCCCCGAATCCGTTTAGACGTGGATATAATCGCTGAAAACCCGGCCAGTCCGAGAAGCTAGAAGATTGCGGGTGCTGGAAGTATCTCGATCGCTTTCTTATTCACGGGCTCGACGCGTGCGCACAGAGTCAGCGGTCTGCACATCCATATGTGTCAAGTGTCGGCGACGGACCGATCCACTAGGCGCTGTGAGGATCGCGCTGCTATCAGCATTTGTAGGCTCCAGGCCTTGTCCGTGTACCTGCTTCGGTGATGACGGTGGGGATGGTAGGGGATGGTCTCGATATAGAGCGTCGATTCGAGTGCCCGGGTCGGGCCACGAGCGATTGGTCGGATCTTCCTCGTGTCTGTCTGTCTGTCTGTCTGTCTGTCTGTCTGTCTGTCTGTCTGTCTGTCTGTCTGTCTGTCTGTCTGTCTGTCTGTCTGTCTGTCTGTCTGTCTGTCACCCGGTACGATTCTTCGTTCACAGGCAGCAGGCTAGGCAGCTTCTATACATTCAATCCAATACACAGTGCATGCAAGTTGCAAGACGTGATCACTGTTGTGGTCAGTGGTCGGCAAGAACTAAAAGTCTAACATTTTTCGATTTCCCAAGTCCAAGTCCAAGTCTAACGTTCCCAACATTTCAAAAGTCCTAGTCCTAGTCTAGACTTTAGTCAAAAAGTCAGAGTAAATGTCTGATACAAAATTTTGCCTCAAATAGTGACTTTATTGGGACTTTTATGCCTGAAAGTCCAACTGTTAAGACTTAAAGTCGAAAACGCCAATTTTTTTGGCCATTTTCAAAATATCGTTTTTAAAAATATCAGCCTCAATTTCGACTTTTAGTCACGATAGAACAAACTTTTGGTCACATAGTCGCTCAGCCGTGTGAATATTGAACTCAAAGTCCAAAGAAGTCTAAGCATTTTTGTGAGTATTGGACAATAAGTCTGACTGCTAGTCCAATAGCCTGACATTTCAAAGCAGTGTTGGACTTTTAGACTTTTGAACTTTTAGTCTGCCCTCCCCGCGAAAAATTCCAAGTCCAAGTCTAAGCCCAAAAGTGTGAAATTCTAAGCCCGAAAAGGTCTAGACTATTACACTTTTCGAAAGTCTAATACGAAAGTCTAAAATTTTGCCGACCACTGGTTGTGGTGATAGGGTATTAGAATCAGGGGAACAAAAGTAAGAAGAGAAGACAAGAGAGGAGAGGAGAAAGAGAGAAGACAGTGGAGCATATGGCATCCTCAATGATAAGTACGCGCTCTCTTGACTGAGCGAGGTGGCTGTGTCCTTCTGTTAGTAGGAATCGAGAGGGTCGTGTCGATGGGATGTCGAAGCCAGTGCTTCTGAAGATCGTGAAACTGCGACCTGAGGCATCCACAGATTCCGCACTGGAAGCTGGTAGTCTAGCATGCGTTTAGCTGAGTAGCTGTCCGGTATCGTTGCAGGCCGGGATTGTCTGGGTCAGGTTCGAAGACAAGACGAAGAAGGTCACTGTCGGAAAAAGGCTCCCCCGAATCCGTTTAGACGTGGATATAATCGCTGAAAACCCGGCCAGTCCGAGAAGCTAGAAGATTGCGGGTGCTGGAAGTATCTCGATCGCTTTCTTATTCACGGGCTCGACGCGTGCGCACAGAGTCAGCGGTCTGCACATCCATATGTGTCAAGTGTCGGCGACGGACCGATCCACTAGGCGCTGTGAGGATCGCGCTGCTATCAGCATTTGTAGGCTCCAGGCCTTGTCCGTGTACCTGCTTCGGTGATGACGGTGGGGATGGTAGGGGATGGTCTCGATATAGAGCGTCGATTCGAGTGCCCGGGTCGGGCCACGAGCGATTGGTCGGATCTTCCTCGTGTCTGTCTGTCTGTCTGTCTGTCTGTCTGTCTGTCTGTCTGTCTGTCTGTCTGTCTGTCTGTCTGTCTGTCTGTCTGTCTGTCACCCGGTACGATTCTTCGTTCACAGGCAGCAGGCTAGGCAGCTTCTATACATTCAATCCAATACACAGTGCATGCAAGTTGCAAGACGTGATCACTGTTGTGGTCAGTGGTCGGCAAGAACTAAAAGTCTAACATCACCCGGTACGATTCTTCGTTCACAGGCAGCAGGCTAGGCAGCTTCTATACATTCAATCCAATACACAGTGCATGCAAGTTGCAAGACGTGATCACTGTTGTGGTCAGTGGTCGGCAAGAACTAAAAGTCTAACATTTTTCGATTTCCCAAGTCCAAGTCCAAGTCTAACGTTCCCAACATTTCAAAAGTCCTAGTCCTAGTCTAGACTTTAGTCAAAAAGTCAGAGTAAATGTCTGATACAAAATTTTGGCTCAAATAGTGACTTTATTGGGACTTTTATGCCTGAAAGTCCAACTCTTAAGACTTAAAGTCGAAAACGCCAATTTTTTGGCCATTTTCAAAATATCGTTTTTAAAAATATCAGCCTCAATTTCGACTTTTAGTCACGATAGAACAAACTTTTGGTCACATAGTCGCTCAGCCGTGTGAATATTGAACTCAAAGTCCAAAGAAGTCTAAGCATTTTTGTGAGTATTGGACAATAAGTCTGACTGCTAGTCCAATAGCCTGACATTTCAAAGCAGTGTTGGACTTTGAGACTTTTGAACTTTTAGTCTGCCCTCCCCGCGAAAAATTCCAAGTCCAAGTCTAAGCCCAAAAGTGTGAAATTCTAAGCCCGAAAAGGTCTAGACTATTACACTTTTCGAAAGTCTAATACGAAAGTCTAAAATTTTGCCGACCACTGGTTGTGGTGATAGGGTATTAGAATCAGGGGAACAAAAGTAAGAAGAGAAGACAAGAGAGGAGAGGAGAAAGAGAGAAGACAGTGGAGCATATGGCATCCTCAATGATAAGTACGCGCTCTCTCGACTGAGCGAGGTGGCTGTGTCCTTCTGTTAGTAGGAATCGAGAGGGTCGTGTCGATGGGATGTCGAAGCCAGTGCTTCTGAAGATCGTGAAACTGCGACCTGAGGCATCCACAGATTCCGCACTGGAAGCTGGTAGTCTAGCATGCGTTTAGCTGAGTAGCTGTCCGGTATCGTTGCAGGCCGGGACTGTCTGGGTCAGGTTCGAAGACAAGACGAAGAAGGTCACTGTCGGAAAAAGGCTCCCCCGAATCCGTTTAGACGTGGATATAATCGCTGAAAACCCGGCCAGTCCGAGAAGCTAGAAGATTGCGGGTGCTGGAAGTATCTCGATCGCTTTCTTATTCACGGGCTCGACGCGTGCGCACAGAGTCAGCGGTCTGCACATCCATATGTGTCAAGTGTCGGCGACGGACCGATCCACTAGGCGCTGTGAGGATCGCGCTGCTATCAGCATTTGTAGGCTCCAGGCCTTGTCCGTGTACCTGCTTCGGTGATGACGGTGGGGATGGTAGGGGATGGTCTCGATATAGAGCGTCGATTCGAGTGCCCGGGTCGGGCCACGAGCGATTGGTCGGATCTTCCTCGTGTCTGTCTGTCTGTCTGTCACCCGGTACGATTCTTCGTTCACAGGCAGCAGGCTAGGCAGCTTCTATACATTCAATCCAATACACAGTGCATGCAAGTTGCAAGACGTGATCACTGTTCTGGTCAGTGGTCGGCAAGAACTAAAAGTCTAACATTTTTCGATTTCCCAAGTCCAAGTCCAAGTCTAACGTTCCCAACATTTCAAAAGTCCTAGTCCTAGTCTAGACTTTAGTCAAAAAGTCAGAGTAAATGTCTGATACAAAATTTTGCCTCAAATAGTGACTTTATTGGGACTTTTATGCCTGAAAGTCCAACTGTTAAGACTTAAAGTCGAAAACGCCAATTTTTTTGGCCATTTTCAAAATATCGTTTTTAAAAATATCAGCCTCAATTTCGACTTTTAGTCACGATAGAACAAACTTTTGGTCACATAGTCGCTCAGCCGTGTGAATATTGAACTCAAAGTCCAAAGAAGTCTAAGCATTTTTGTGAGTATTGGACAATAAGTCTGACTGCTAGTCCAATAGCCTGACATTTCAAAGCAGTGTTGGACTTTGAGACTTTTGAACTTTTAGTCTGCCCTCCCCGCGAAAAATTCCAAGTCCAAGTCTAAGCCCAAAAGTGTGAAATTCTAAGCCCGAAAAGGTCTAGACTATTACACTTTTCGAAAGTCTAATACGAAAGTCTAAAATTTTGCCGACCACTGGTTGTGGTGATAGGGTATTAGAATCAGGGGAACAAAAGTAAGAAGAGAAGACAAGAGAGGAGAGGAGAAAGAGAGAAGACAGTGGAGCATATGGCATCCTCAATGATAAGTACGCGCTCTCTCGACTGAGCGAGGTGGCTGTGTCCTTCTGTTAGTAGGAATCGAGAGGGTCGTGTCGATGGGATGTCGAAGCCAGTGCTTCTGAAGATCGTGAAACTGCGACCTGAGGCATCCACAGATTCCGCACTGGAAGCTGGTAGTCTAGCATGCGTTTAGCTGAGTAGCTGTCCGGTATCGTTGCAGGCCGGGACTGTCTGGGTCAGGTTCGAAGACAAGACGAAGAAGGTCACTGTCGGAAAAAGGCTCCCCCGAATCCGTTTAGACGTGGATATAATCGCTGAAAACCCGGCCAGTCCGAGAAGCTAGAAGATTGCGGGTGCTGGAAGTATCTCGATCGCTTTCTTATTCACGGGCTCGACGCGTGCGCACAGAGTCAGCGGTCTGCACATCCATATGTGTCAAGTGTCGGCGACGGACCGATCCACTAGGCGCTGTGAGGATCGCGCTGCTATCAGCATTTGTAGGCTCCAGGCCTTGTCCGTGTACCTGCTTCGGTGATGACGGTGGGGATGGTAGGGGATGGTCTCGATATAGAGCGTCGATTCGAGTGCCCGGGTCGGGCCACGAGCGATTGGTCGGATCTTCCTCGTGTCTGTCTGTCTGTCTGTCACCCGGTACGATTCTTCGTTCACAGGCAGCAGGCTAGGCAGCTTCTATACATTCAATCCAATACACAGTGCATGCAAGTTGCAAGACGTGATCACTGTTGTGGTCAGTGGTCGGCAAGAACTAAAAGTCTAACATTTTTCGATTTCCCAAGTCCAAGTCCAAGTCTAACGTTCCCAACATTTCAAAAGTCCTAGTCCTAGTCTAGACTTTAGTCAAAAAGTCAGAGTAAATGTCTGATACAAAATTTTGCCTCAAATAGTGACTTTATTGGGACTTTTATGCCTGAAAGTCCAACTGTTAAGACTTAAAGTCGAAAACGCCAATTTTTTTGGCCATTTTCAAAATATCGTTTTTAAAAATATCAGCCTCAATTTCGACTTTTAGTCACGATAGAACAAACTTTTGGTCACATAGTCGCTCAGCCGTGTGAATATTGAACTCAAAGTCCAAAGAAGTCTAAGCATTTTTGTGAGTATTGGACAATAAGTCTGACTGCTAGTCCAATAGCCTGACATTTCAAAGCAGTGTTGGACTTTGAGACTTTTGAACTTTTAGTCTGCCCTCCCCGCGAAAAATTCCAAGTCCAAGTCTAAGCCCAAAAGTGTGAAATTCTAAGCCCGAAAAGGTCTAGACTATTACACTTTTCGAAAGTCTAATACGAAAGTCTAAAATTTTGCCGACCACTGGTTGTGGTGATAGGGTATTAGAATCAGGGGAACAAAAGTAAGAAGAGAAGACAAGAGAGGAGAGGAGAAGAGAGAAGACAGTGGAGCATATGGCATCCTCAATGATAAGTACGCGCTCTCTTGACTGAGCGAGGTGGCTGTGTCCTTCTGTTAGTAGGAATCGAGAGGGTCGTGTCGATGGGATGTCGAAGCCAGTGCTTCTGAAGATCGTGAAACTGCGACCTGAGGCATCCACAGATTCCGCACTGGAAGCTGGTAGTCTGGCATGCGTTTAGCTGAGTAGCTGTCCGGTATCGTTGCAGGCCGGGACTGTCTGGGTCAGGTTCGAAGACAAGACGAAGAAGGTCACTGTCGGAAAAAGGCTCCCCGAATCCGTTTAGACGTGGATATAATCGCTGAAAACCCGGCCAGTCCGAGAAGCTAGAAGATTGCGGGTGCTGGAAGTATCTCGATCGCTTTCTTATTCACGGGCTCGACGCGTGCGCACAGAGTCAGCGGTCTGCACATCCATATGTGTCAAGTGTCGGCGACGGACCGATCCACTAGGCGCTGTGAGGATCGCGCTGCTATCAGCATTTGTAGGCTCCAGGCCTTGTCCGTGTACCTGCTTCGGTGATGACGGTGGGGATGGTAGGGGATGGTCTCGATATAGAGCGTCGATTCGAGTGCCCGGGTCGGGCCACGAGCGATTGGTCGGATCTTCCTCGTGTCTGTCTGTCTGTCTGTCACCCGGTACGACTTCGTTCACAGGCAGCAGGCTAGGCAGCTTCTATACATTCAATCCAATACACAGTGCATGCAAGTTGCAAGACGTGATCACTGTTGTGGTCAGTGGTCGGCAAGAACTAAAAGTCTAACATTTTTCGATTTCCCAAGTCCAAGTCCAAGTCTAACGTTCCCAACATTTCAAAAGTCCTAGTCCTAGTCTAGACTTTAGTCAAAAAGTCAGAGAAATGTCTGATACAAAATTTTGCTCAAATAGTGACTTTATTGGGACTTTTATGCCTGAAAGTCCAACTGTTAAGACTTAAAGTCGAAAACGCCAATTTTTTTGGCCATTTTCAAAATATCGTTTTTAAAAATATCAGCCTCAATTTCGACTTTTAGTCACGATAGAACAAACTTTTGGTCACATAGTCGCTCAGCCGTGTGAATATTGAACTCAAAGTCCAAAGAAGTCTAAGCATTTTTGTGAGTATTGGACAATAAGTCTGACTGCTAGTCCAATAGCCTGACATTTCAAAGCAGTGTTGGCTTTGAGACTTTTGAACTTTTAGTCTGCCCTCCCGCGAAAAATTCCAAGTCCAAGTCTAAGCCCAAAAGTGTGAAATTCTAAGCCCGAAAAGGTCTAGACTATTACACTTTCGAAAGTCTAATACGAAAGTCTAAAATTTTGCCGACCACTGGTTGTGGTGATAGGGTATTAGAATCAGGGGAACAAAAGTAAGAAGAGAAGACAAGAGAGGAGAGGAGAAAGAGAGAAGACAGTGGAGCATATGGCATCCTCAATGATAAGTACGCGCTCTCGACTGAGCGAGGTGGCTGTGTCCTTCTGTTAGTAGGAATCGAGAGGGTCGTGTCGATGGGATGTCGAAGCCAGTGCTTCTGAAGATCGTGAAACTGCGACCTGAGGCATCCACAGATTCCGCACTGGAAGCTGGTAGTCTGGCATGCGTTTAGCTGAGTAGCTGTCCGGTATCGTTGCAGGCCGGGATTGTCTGGGTCAGGTTCGAAGACAAGACGAAGAAGGTCACTGTCGGAAAAAGGCTCCCCCGAATCCGTTTAGACGTGGATATAATCGCTGAAAACCCGGCCAGTCCGAGAAGCTAGAAGATTGCGGGTGCTGGAAGTATCTCGATCGCTTTCTTATTCACGGGCTCGACGCGTGCGCACAGAGTCAGCGGTCTGCACATCCATATGTGTCAAGTGTCGGCGACGGACCGATCCACTAGGCGCTGTGAGGATCGCGCTGCTATCAGCATTTGTAGGCTCCAGGCCTTGTCCGTGTACCTGCTTCGGTGATGACGGTGGGGATGGTAGGGGATGGTCTCGATATAGAGCGTCGATTCGAGTGCCCGGGTCGGGCCACGAGCGATTGGTCGGATCTTCCTCGTGTCTGTCTGTCTGTCTGTCTGTCTGTCTGTCTGTCTGTCTGTCTGTCTGTCTGTCTGTCTGTCTGTCTGTCTGTCGTCTGTCTGTCTGTCTGTCTGTCTGTCACCCGGTACGATTCTTCGTTCACAGGCAGCAGGCTAGGCAGCTTCTATACATTCAATCCAATACACAGTGCATGCAAGTTGCAAGACGTGATCACTGTTGTGGTCAGTGGTCGGCAAGAACTAAAAGTCTAACATTTTTCGATTTCCCAAGTCCAAGTCCAAGTCTAACGTTCCCAACATTTCAAAAGTCCTAGTCCTAGTCTAGACTTTAGTCAAAAAGTCAGAGTAAATGTCTGATACAAAATTTTGCTCAAATAGTGACTTTATTGGGACTTTTATGCCTGAAAGTCCAACTGTTAAGACTTAAAGTCGAAAACGCCAATTTTTTTTGGCCATTTTCAAAATATCGTTTTTAAAAATATCAGCCTCAATTTCGACTTTTAGTCACGATAGAACAAACTTTTGGTCACATAGTCGCTCAGCCGTGTGAATATTGAACTCAAAGTCCAAAGAAGTCTAAGCATTTTTGTGAGTATTGGACAATAAGTCTGACTGCTAGTCCAATAGCCTGACATTTCAAAGCAGTGTTGGACTTTTAGACTTTTGAACTTTTAGTCTGCCCTCCCCGCGAAAAATTCCAAGTCCAAGTCTAAGCCCAAAAGTGTGAAATTCTAAGCCCGAAAAGGTCTAGACTATTACACTTTTCGAAAGTCTAATACGAAAGTCTAAAATTTTGCCGACCACTGGTTGTGGTGATAGGGTATTAGAATCAGGGGAACAAAAGTAAGAAGAGAAGACAAAGAGGAGAGGAGAAAGAGAGAAGACAGTGGAGCATATGGCATCCTCAATGATAAGTACGCGCTCTCTCGACTGAGCGAGGTGGCTGTGTCTTCTGTTAGTAGGAATCGAGAGGGTCGTGTCGATGGGATGTCGAAGCCAGTGCTTCTGAAGATCGTGAAACTGCGACCTGAGGCATCCACAGATTCCGCACTGGAAGCTGGTAGTCTGGCATGCGTTTAGCTGAGTAGCTGTCCGGTATCGTTGCAGGCCGGGATTGTCTGGGTCAGGTTCAGGGCTCGGCAAAACTAACCGACTATAAAACTAAGGAAACCGACTAAGCCTTAGTCCCGACTAAAACTAAGCCTGACTAAGCTTAGTTTGGCATCCGAC
>MAPW01000274.1:0-24116 GCA_001689995.1 Tilletia indica
GTCCCCGCTATGGGAAAACCCAAACCCGATACCCTCCGCACGCCCTAATAACCTGTGCACGATGGCAAATGTGGCATGGTGCACGGCAGATTGGGGGAAAAGAGTAAAATGGGTTTTGGGGAATTCAATTTTTCCTTTTTTCCTGAATATGACGCGTATGGAGCTATTCTAACCCGTAGATACACCTTAGAAAATCAGCAAAGGTCCCTAACCTTTGAACCTCACCAGCTCACCAGTACCAACATGATCTATCTGGGGTCATCATGTAAAGTTGTTCTCTCTCAATCATATCTATAAGTTACTTAAGACCCCAGAGGATATGTCCCCGCTATGGGAAAACCCAAACCCCGATACCCTCCGCACGCCCTAATAACCTGTGCACGATGGCAAATGTGGCATGGTGCACGGCAGATTGGGGAAAAGAGTAAAATGGGTTTTGGGGAATTCAATTTTTCCTTTTTTCCTGAATATGACGCGTATGGAGCTATTCTAACCCGTAGATACACCTTAGAAAATCAGCAAAGGTCCCTAACCTTGAACCTCACCAGCTCACCCAGTACCAACATGATCTATCTGGGGTCATCATGTAAAGTTGTTCTCCTCAATTATATCTATAAGTTTACTTAAGACCCCAGAGGATAAGTCCCCGCTATGGGAATACCCTAAACCCCGATACCCTCCGCACGCCCTAATAACCCCGATACCCTCCGCACGCCCTAATAACCTGTGCACGATGGCAAATGTGGCATGGTGCACGGCAAGATTGGGGAAAAGAGTAAAATGGGTTTTGGGGAATTCAATTTTTCCTTTTTTCCTGAATATGACGCGTATGGAGCTATTCTAACCCGTAGATACACCTTAGAAAATCAGCAAAGGTCCCTAACCTTTGAACCTCACCAGCTCACCCAGTACCAACATGATCTATCTGGGGTCATCATGTAAAGTTGTTCTCCTCAATCATATCTATAAGTTTACTTAAGACCCCAGAGGGATATGTCCCCGCTATGGGAAAACCCCAAACCCCGATACCCTCGCACGCCCTAATAACCTGTGCACGATGGCAAATGTGGCATGGTGCACGGCAGATTGGGGGAAAAGAGTAAAATGGGTTTTGGGAATTCAATTTTTCCTTTTTTCCTGAATATGACGCGTATGGAGCTATTCTAACCCGTAGATACACCTTAGAAAATCAGCAAAGGTCCCTAACCTTTGAACCTCACCAGCTCACCCAGTACCAACATGATCTATCTGGGGTCATCATGTAAAGTTGTTCTCCTCAATCATATCTATAAGTTTACTTAAGACCCCAGAGGGATATGTCCCCGCTATGGGAAACCCCAAACCCCGATACCCTCCGCACGCCCTAATAACCCTAAACCGATACCTCCGCACCCTAATAACGATCCCTCCGCACGCCCTAATAACCTGTGCACGATGGCAAATGTGGCATGGTGCACGGCAGATTGGGGAAAAGAGTAAAATGGGTTTTGGGGAATTCAATTTTTCCTTTTTTCCTGAATATGACGCGTATGGAGCTATTCTAACCCGTAGATACACCTTAGAAAATCAGCAAAGGTCCCTAACCTTTGAACCTCACCAGCTCACCCAGTACCAACATGATCTATCTGGGGTCATCATGTAAAGTTGTTCTCCTCAATCATATCTATAAGTTTACTTAAGACCCCAGAGGGATATGTCCCCGCTATGGGAAAACCCAAACCCCGATACCCTCCGCACGCCCTAATAACCTGTGCACGATGGCAAATGTGGCATGGTGCACGGCAGATTGGGGGAAAAGAGTAAAATGGGTTTTGGGGAATTCAATTTTTCCTTTTTTCCTGAATATGACGCGTATGGAGCTATTCTAACCCGTAGATACACCTTAGAAAATCAGCAAAGGTCCCTAACCTTTGAACCTCACCAGCTCACCCAGTACCAACATGATCTATCTGGGGTCATCATGTAAAGTTGTTCTCCTCAATTATATCTATAAGTTTACTTAAGACCCCAGAGGGATAAGTCCCCGCTATGGGAATACCCTAAACCCCGATACCTCCGCACGCCCTAATAACCCCGATACCCTCCGCACGCCCTAATAACCTGTGCACGATGGCAAATGTGGCATGGTGCACGGCAGATTGGGGGAAAAGAGTAAAATGGGTTTTGGGAATTCAATTTTTCCTTTTTTCCTGAATATGACGCGTATGGAGCTATTCTAACCCGTAGATACACCTTAGAAAATCAGCAAAGGTCCCTAACCTTTGAACCTCACCAGCTCACCCAGTACCAACATGATCTATCTGGGGTCATCATGTAAAGTTGTTCTCCTCAATCATATCTATAAGTTTACTTAAGACCCCAGAGGGATATGTCCCCGCTATGGGAAAACCCAAACCCCGATACCCTCCGCACGCCCTAATAACCTGTGCACGATGGCAAATGTGGCATGGTGCACGGCAGATTGGGGGAAAAGAGTAAAATGGGTTTTGGGGAATTCAATTTTTCCTTTTTTCCTGAATATGACGCGTATGGAGCTATTCTAACCCGTAGATACACCTTAGAAAATCAGCAAAGGTCCCTAACCTTTGAACCTCACCAGCTCACCCAGTACCAACATGATCTATCTGGGGTCATCATGTAAAGTTGTTCTCCTCAATCATATCTATAAGTTTACTTAAGACCCCAGAGGGATATGTCCCCGCTATGGGAAAACCCCAAACCCCGATACCCTCCGCACGCCCTAATACCCTAAACCCCGATACCCTCCGCACGCCCTAATAACCCCGATACCCTCCGCACGCCCTAATAACCTGTGCACGATGGCAAATGTGGCATGGTGCACGGCAGATTGGGGAAAAGAGTAAAATGGGTTTTGGGGAATTCAATTTTTCCTTTTTTCCTGAATATGACGCGTATGGAGCTATTCTAACCCGTAGATACACCTTAGAAAATCAGCAAAGGTCCCTAACCTTTGAACCTCACCAGCTCACCCAGTACCAACATGATCTATCTGGGGTCATCATGTAAAGTTGTTCTCCTCAATCATATCTATAAGTTTACTTAAGACCCCAGAGGGATATGTCCCCGCTATGGGAAAACCCCAAACCCCGATACCCTCCGCACGCCCTAATAACCTGTGCACGATGGCAAATGTGGCATGGTGCACGGCAGATTGGGGGAAAAGAGTAAAATGGGTTTTGGGGAATTCAATTTTTCCTTTTTTCCTGAATATGACGCGTATGGAGCTATTCTAACCCGTAGATACACCTTAGAAAATCAGCAAAGGTCCCTAACCTTTGAACCTCACCAGCTCACCCAGTACCAACATGATCTATCTGGGGTCATCATGTAAAGTTGTTCTCCTCAATTATATCTATAAGTTTACTTAAGACCCCAGAGGGATAAGTCCCCGCTATGGGAATACCCTAAACCCGATACCTCCGCACGCCCTAATAACCCCGATACCCTCCGCACGCCCTAATAACCTGTGCACGATGGCAAATGTGGCATGGTGCACGGCAGATTGGGGGAAAAGAGTAAAATGGGTTTTGGGGAATTCAATTTTTCCTTTTTTCCTGAATATGACGCGTATGGAGCTATTCTAACCCGTAGATACACCTTAGAAAATCAGCAAAGGTCCCTAACCTTTGAACCTCACCAGCTCACCCAGTACCAACATGATCTATCTGGGGTCATCATGTAAAGTTGTTCTCCTCAATCATATCTATAAGTTTACTTAAGACCCCAGAGGGATATGTCCCCGCTATGGGAAAACCCCAAACCCCGATACCCTCCGCACGCCCTAATAACCTGTGCACGATGGCAAATGTGGCATGGTGCACGGCAGATTGGGGGAAAAGAGTAAAATGGGTTTTGGGGAATTCAATTTTTCCTTTTTTCCTGAATATGACGCGTATGGAGCTATTCTAACCCGTAGATACACCTTAGAAAATCAGCAAAGGTCCCTAACCTTTGAACCTCACCAGCTCACCCAGTACCAACATGATCTATCTGGGGTCATCATGTAAAGTTGTTCTCCTCAATATATCTATAAGTTTACTTAAGACCCCAGAGGGATAAGTCCCCGCTATGGGAAAACCCTACCCTAAACCCCGATACCCTCCGCACGCCCTAATAACCCCGATACCCTCCGCACGCCCTAATAACCTGTGCACGATGGCAAATGTGGCATGGTGCACGGCAGATTGGGGGAAAAGAGTAAAATGGGTTTTGGGGAATTCAATTTTTCCTTTTTTCCTGAATATGACGCGTATGGAGCTATTCTAACCCGTAGATACACCTTAGAAAATCAGCAAAGGTCCCTAACCTTTGAACCTCACCAGCTCACCCAGTACCAACATGATCTATCTGGGGTCATCATGTAAAGTTGTTCTCCTCAATCATATCTATAAGTTTACTTAAGACCCCAGAGGGATATGTCCCCGCTATGGGAAAACCCCAAACCCCGATACCCTCCGCACGCCCTAATAACCTGTGCACGATGGCAAATGTGGCATGGTGCACGGCAGATTGGGGGAAAAGAGTAAAATGGGTTTTGGGGAATTCAATTTTTCCTTTTTTCCTGAATATGACGCGTATGGAGCTATTCTAACCCGTAGATACACCTTAGAAAATCAGCAAAGGTCCCTAACCTTTGAACCTCACCAGCTCACCCAGTACCAACATGATCTATCTGGGGTCATCATGTAAAGTTGTTCTCCTCAATTATATCTATAAGTTTACTTAAGACCCCAGAGGGATAAGTCCCCGCTATGGGAATACCCTAAACCCCGATACCCTCCGCACGCCCTAATAACCCCGATACCCTCCGCACGCCCTAATAACCTGTGCACGATGGCAAATGTGGCATGGTGCACGGCAGATTGGGGGAAAAGAGTAAAATGGGTTTTGGGGAATTCAATTTTTCCTTTTTTCCTGAATATGACGCGTATGGAGCTATTCTAACCCGTAGATACACCTTAGAAAATCAGCAAAGGTCCCTAACCTTTGAACCTCACCAGCTCACCCAGTACCAACATGATCTATCTGGGGTCATCATGTAAAGTTGTTCTCCTCAATTATATCTATAAGTTTACTTAAGACCCCAGAGGGATAAGTCCCCGCTATGGGAAACCCTAAACCCCGATACCCTCCGCACGCCCTAATAACCTGTGCACGATGGCAAATGTGGCATGGTGCACGGCAGATTGGGGGAAAAGAGTAAAATGGGTTTTGGGGAATTCAATTTTTCCTTTTTTCCTGAATATGACGCGTATGGAGCTATTCTAACCCGTAGATACACCTTAGAAAATCAGCAAAGGTCCCTAACCTTTGAACCTCACCAGCTCACCCAGTACCAACATGATCTATCTGGGGTCATCATGTAAAGTTGTTCTCCTCAATTATATCTATAAGTTTACTTAAGACCCCAGAGGGATAAGTCCCCGCTATGGGAATACCCTAAACCCCGATACCCTCCGCACGCCCTAATAACCTGTGCACGATGGCAAATGTGGCATGGTGCACGGCAGATTGGGGGAAAAGAGTAAAATGGGTTTTGGGGAATTCAATTTTTCCTTTTTTCCTGAATATGACGCGTATGGAGCTATTCTAACCCGTAGATACACCTTAGAAAATCAGCAAAGGTCCCTAACCTTTGAACCTCACCAGCTCACCCAGTACCAACATGATCTATCTGGGGTCATCATGTAAAGTTGTTCTCCTCAATTATATCTATAAGTTTACTTAAGACCCCAGAGGGATAAGTCCCCGCTATGGGAATACCCTAAACCCCGATACCCTCCGCACGCCCTAATAACCCCGATACCCTCCGCACGCCCTAATAACCTGTGCACGATGGCAAATGTGGCATGGTGCACGGCAGATTGGGGGAAAAGAGTAAAATGGGTTTTGGGGAATTCAATTTTTCCTTTTTTCCTGAATATGACGCGTATGGAGCTATTCTAACCCGTAGATACACCTTAGAAAATCAGCAAAGGTCCCTAACCTTTGAACCTCACCAGCTCACCCAGTACCAACATGATCTATCTGGGGTCATCATGTAAAGTTGTTCTCCTCAATTATATCTATAAGTTTACTTAAGACCCCAGAGGGATAAGTCCCCGCTATGGGAATACCCTAAACCCCGATACCCTCCGCACGCCCTAATAACCTGTGCACGATGGCAAATGTGGCATGGTGCACGGCAGATTGGGGGAAAAGAGTAAAATGGGTTTTGGGGAATTCAATTTTTCCTTTTTTCCTGAATATGACGCGTATGGAGCTATTCTAACCCGTAGATACACCTTAGAAAATCAGCAAAGGTCCCTAACCTTTGAACCTCACCAGCTCACCCAGTACCAACATGATCTATCTGGGGTCATCATGTAAAGTTGTTCTCCTCAATTATATCTATAAGTTTACTTAAGACCCCAGAGGGATAAGTCCCCGCTATGGGAATACCCTAAACCCCGATACCCTCCGCACGCCCTAATAACCTGTGCACGATGGCAAATGTGGCATGGTGCACGGCAGATTGGGGGAAAAGAGTAAAATGGGTTTTGGGGAATTCAATTTTTCCTTTTTTCCTGAATATGACGCGTATGGAGCTATTCTAACCCGTAGATACACCTTAGAAAATCAGCAAAGGTCCCTAACCTTTGAACCTCACCAGCTCACCCAGTACCAACATGATCTATCTGGGGTCATCATGTAAAGTTGTTCTCCTCAATTATATCTATAAGTTTACTTAAGACCCCAGAGGGATAAGTCCCCGCTATGGGAAACCCTAAACCCCGATACCCTCCGCACGCCCTAATAACCTGTGCACGATGGCAAATGTGGCATGGTGCACGGCAGATTGGGGGAAAAGAGTAAAATGGGTTTTGGGGAATTCAATTTTTCCTTTTTTCCTGAATATGACGCGTATGGAGCTATTCTAACCCGTAGATACACCTTAGAAAATCAGCAAAGGTCCCTAACCTTTGAACCTCACCAGCTCACCCAGTACCAACATGATCTATCTGGGGTCATCATGTAAAGTTGTTCTCCTCAATTATATCTATAAGTTTACTTAAGACCCCAGAGGGATAAGTCCCCGCTATGGGAATACCCTAAACCCCGATACCCTCCGCACGCCCTAATAACCCCGATACCCTCCGCACGCCCTAATAACCTGTGCACGATGGCAAATGTGGCATGGTGCACGGCAGATTGGGGGAAAAGAGTAAAATGGGTTTTGGGGAATTCAATTTTTCCTTTTTTCCTGAATATGACGCGTATGGAGCTATTCTAACCCGTAGATACACCTTAGAAAATCAGCAAAGGTCCCTAACCTTTGAACCTCACCAGCTCACCCAGTACCAACATGATCTATCTGGGGTCATCATGTAAAGTTGTTCTCCTCAATTATATCTATAAGTTTACTTAAGACCCCAGAGGGATAAGTCCCCGCTATGGGAATACCCTAAACCCCGATACCCTCCGCACGCCCTAATAACCCCGATACCCTCCGCACGCCCTAATAACCTGTGCACGATGGCAAATGTGGCATGGTGCACGGCAGATTGGGGGAAAAGAGTAAAATGGGTTTTGGGGAATTCAATTTTTCCTTTTTTCCTGAATATGACGCGTATGGAGCTATTCTAACCCGTAGATACACCTTAGAAAATCAGCAAAGGTCCCTAACCTTTGAACCTCACCAGCTCACCCAGTACCAACATGATCTATCTGGGGTCATCATGTAAAGTTGTTCTCCTCAATTATATCTATAAGTTTACTTAAGACCCCAGAGGGATAAGTCCCCGCTATGGGAAACCCCAAACCCCGATACCCTCCGCACGCCCTAATAACCTGTGCACGATGGCAAATGTGGCATGGTGCACGGCAGATTGGGGGAAAAGAGTAAAATGGGTTTTGGGGAATTCAATTTTTCCTTTTTTCCTGAATATGACGCGTATGGAGCTATTCTAACCCGTAGATACACCTTAGAAAATCAGCAAAGGTCCCTAACCTTTGAACCTCACCAGCTCACCCAGTACCAACATGATCTATCTGGGGTCATCATGTAAAGTTGTTCTCCTCAATTATATCTATAAGTTTACTTAAGACCCCAGAGGGATAAGTCCCCGCTATGGGAATACCCTAAACCCCGATACCCTCCGCACGCCCTAATAACCCCGATACCCTCCGCACGCCCTAATAACCTGTGCACGATGGCAAATGTGGCATGGTGCACGGCAGATTGGGGGAAAAGAGTAAAATGGGTTTTGGGGAATTCAATTTTTCCTTTTTTCCTGAATATGACGCGTATGGAGCTATTCTAACCCGTAGATACACCTTAGAAAATCAGCAAAGGTCCCTAACCTTTGAACCTCACCAGCTCACCCAGTACCAACATGATCTATCTGGGGTCATCATGTAAAGTTGTTCTCCTCAATTATATCTATAAGTTTACTTAAGACCCCAGAGGGATAAGTCCCCGCTATGGGAATACCCTAAACCCCGATACCCTCCGCAATAACCCCGATACCCTCCGCACGCCCTAATAACCTGTGCACGATGGCAAATGTGGCATGGTGCACGGCAGATTGGGGGAAAAGAGTAAAATGGGTTTTGGGGAATTCAATTTTTCCTTTTTTCCTGAATATGACGCGTATGGAGCTATTCTAACCCGTAGATACACCTTAGAAAATCAGCAAAGGTCCCTAACCTTTGAACCTCACCAGCTCACCCAGTACCAACATGATCTATCTGGGGTCATCATGTAAAGTTGTTCTCCTCAATTATATCTATAAGTTTACTTAAGACCCCAGAGGGATAAGTCCCCGCTATGGGAATACCCTAAACCCCGATACCCTCCGCACGCCCTAATAACCTGTGCACGATGGCAAATGTGGCATGGTGCACGGCAGATTGGGGGAAAAGAGTAAAATGGGTTTTGGGGAATTCAATTTTTCCTTTTTTCCTGAATATGACGCGTATGGAGCTATTCTAACCCGTAGATACACCTTAGAAAATCAGCAAAGGTCCCTAACCTTTGAACCTCACCAGCTCACCCAGTACCAACATGATCTATCTGGGGTCATCATGTAAAGTTGTTCTCCTCAATTATATCTATAAGTTTACTTAAGACCCCAGAGGGATAAGTCCCCGCTATGGGAATACCCTAAACCCCGATACCCTCCGCACGCCCTAATAACCCCGATACCCTCCGCACGCCCTAATAACCTGTGCACGATGGCAAATGTGGCATGGTGCACGGCAGATTGGGGGAAAAGAGTAAAATGGGTTTTGGGGAATTCAATTTTTCCTTTTTTCCTGAATATGACGCGTATGGAGCTATTCTAACCCGTAGATACACCTTAGAAAATCAGCAAAGGTCCCTAACCTTTGAACCTCACCAGCTCACCCAGTACCAACATGATCTATCTGGGGTCATCATGTAAAGTTGTTCTCCTCAATTATATCTATAAGTTTACTTAAGACCCCAGAGGGATAAGTCCCCGCTATGGGAATACCCTAAACCCCGATACCCTCCGCACGCCCTAATAACCTGTGCACGATGGCAAATGTGGCATGGTGCACGGCAGATTGGGGGAAAAGAGTAAAATGGGTTTTGGGGAATTCAATTTTTCCTTTTTTCCTGAATATGACGCGTATGGAGCTATTCTAACCCGTAGATACACCTTAGAAAATCAGCAAAGGTCCCTAACCTTTGAACCTCACCAGCTCACCCAGTACCAACATGATCTATCTGGGGTCATCATGTAAAGTTGTTCTCCTCAATTATATCTATAAGTTTACTTAAGACCCCAGAGGGATAAGTCCCCGCTATGGGAATACCCTAAACCCCGATACCCTCCGCACGCCCTAATAACCTGTGCACGATGGCAAATGTGGCATGGTGCACGGCAGATTGGGGGAAAAGAGTAAAATGGGTTTTGGGGAATTCAATTTTTCCTTTTTTCCTGAATATGACGCGTATGGAGCTATTCTAACCCGTAGATACACCTTAGAAAATCAGCAAAGGTCCCTAACCTTTGAACCTCACCAGCTCACCCAGTACCAACATGATCTATCTGGGGTCATCATGTAAAGTTGTTCTCCTCAATTATATCTATAAGTTTACTTAAGACCCCAGAGGGATAAGTCCCCGCTATGGGAAACCCCAAACCCCGATACCCTCCGCACGCCCTAATAACCTGTGCACGATGGCAAATGTGGCATGGTGCACGGCAGATTGGGGGAAAAGAGTAAAATGGGTTTTGGGGAATTCAATTTTTCCTTTTTTCCTGAATATGACGCGTATGGAGCTATTCTAACCCGTAGATACACCTTAGAAAATCAGCAAAGGTCCCTAACCTTTGAACCTCACCAGCTCACCCAGTACCAACATGATCTATCTGGGGTCATCATGTAAAGTTGTTCTCCTCAATTATATCTATAAGTTTACTTAAGACCCCAGAGGGATAAGTCCCCGCTATGGGAATACCCTAAACCCCGATACCCTCCGCACGCCCTAATAACCCCGATACCCTCCGCACGCCCTAATAACCTGTGCACGATGGCAAATGTGGCATGGTGCACGGCAGATTGGGGGAAAAGAGTAAAATGGGTTTTGGGGAATTCAATTTTTCCTTTTTTCCTGAATATGACGCGTATGGAGCTATTCTAACCCGTAGATACACCTTAGAAAATCAGCAAAGGTCCCTAACCTTTGAACCTCACCAGCTCACCCAGTACCAACATGATCTATCTGGGGTCATCATGTAAAGTTGTTCTCCTCAATTATATCTATAAGTTTACTTAAGACCCCAGAGGGATAAGTCCCCGCTATGGGAATACCCTAAACCCCGATACCCTCCGCACGCCCTAATAACCCCGATACCCTCCGCACGCCCTAATAACCTGTGCACGATGGCAAATGTGGCATGGTGCACGGCAGATTGGGGGAAAAGAGTAAAATGGGTTTTGGGGAATTCAATTTTTCCTTTTTTCCTGAATATGACGCGTATGGAGCTATTCTAACCCGTAGATACACCTTAGAAAATCAGCAAAGGTCCCTAACCTTTGAACCTCACCAGCTCACCCAGTACCAACATGATCTATCTGGGGTCATCATGTAAAGTTGTTCTCCTCAATTATATCTATAAGTTTACTTAAGACCCCAGAGGGATAAGTCCCCGCTATGGGAATACCCCAAACCCCGATACCCTCCGCACGCCCTAATAACCTGTGCACGATGGCAAATGTGGCATGGTGCACGGCAGATTGGGGGAAAAGAGTAAAATGGGTTTTGGGGAATTCAATTTTTCCTTTTTTCCTGAATATGACGCGTATGGAGCTATTCTAACCCGTAGATACACCTTAGAAAATCAGCAAAGGTCCCTAACCTTTGAACCTCACCAGCTCACCCAGTACCAACATGATCTATCTGGGGTCATCATGTAAAGTTGTTCTCCTCAATTATATCTATAAGTTTACTTAAGACCCCAGAGGGATAAGTCCCCGCTATGGGAATACCCTAAACCCCGATACCCTCCGCACGCCCTAATAACCCCGATACCCTCCGCACGCCCTAATAACCTGTGCACGATGGCAAATGTGGCATGGTGCACGGCAGATTGGGGGAAAAGAGTAAAATGGGTTTTGGGGAATTCAATTTTTCCTTTTTTCCTGAATATGACGCGTATGGAGCTATTCTAACCCGTAGATACACCTTAGAAAATCAGCAAAGGTCCCTAACCTTTGAACCTCACCAGCTCACCCAGTACCAACATGATCTATCTGGGGTCATCATGTAAAGTTGTTCTCCTCAATTATATCTATAAGTTTACTTAAGACCCCAGAGGGATAAGTCCCCGCTATGGGAATACCCTAAACCCCGATACCCTCCGCACGCCCTAATAACCCGATACCCTCCGCACGCCCTAATAACCTGTGCACGATGGCAAATGTGGCATGGTGCACGGCAGATTGGGGGAAAAGAGTAAAATGGGTTTTGGGGAATTCAATTTTTCCTTTTTTCCTGAATATGACGCGTATGGAGCTATTCTAACCCGTAGATACACCTTAGAAAATCAGCAAAGGTCCCTAACCTTTGAACCTCACCAGCTCACCCAGTACCAACATGATCTATCTGGGGTCATCATGTAAAGTTGTTCTCCTCAATTATATCTATAAGTTTACTTAAGACCCCAGAGGGATAAGTCCCCGCTATGGGAATACCCTAAACCCCGATACCCTCCGCACGCCCTAATAACCTGTGCACGATGGCAAATGTGGCATGGTGCACGGCAGATTGGGGGAAAAGAGTAAAATGGGTTTTGGGGAATTCAATTTTTCCTTTTTTCCTGAATATGACGCGTATGGAGCTATTCTAACCCGTAGATACACCTTAGAAAATCAGCAAAGGTCCCTAACCTTTGAACCTCACCAGCTCACCCAGTACCAACATGATCTATCTGGGGTCATCATGTAAAGTTGTTCTCCTCAATTATATCTATAAGTTTACTTAAGACCCCAGAGGGATAAGTCCCCGCTATGGGAATACCCTAAACCCCGATACCCTCCGCACGCCCTAATAACCTGTGCACGATGGCAAATGTGGCATGGTGCACGGCAGATTGGGGGAAAAGAGTAAAATGGGTTTTGGGGAATTCAATTTTTCCTTTTTTCCTGAATATGACGCGTATGGAGCTATTCTAACCCGTAGATACACCTTAGAAAATCAGCAAAGGTCCCTAACCTTTGAACCTCACCAGCTCACCCAGTACCAACATGATCTATCTGGGGTCATCATGTAAAGTTGTTCTCCTCAATTATATCTATAAGTTTACTTAAGACCCCAGAGGGATAAGTCCCCGCTATGGGAATACCCTAAACCCCGATACCCTCCGCACGCCCTAATAACCTGTGCACGATGGCAAATGTGGCATGGTGCACGGCAGATTGGGGGAAAAGAGTAAAATGGGTTTTGGGGAATTCAATTTTTCCTTTTTTCCTGAATATGACGCGTATGGAGCTATTCTAACCCGTAGATACACCTTAGAAAATCAGCAAAGGTCCCTAACCTTTGAACCTCACCAGCTCACCCAGTACCAACATGATCTATCTGGGGTCATCATGTAAAGTTGTTCTCCTCAATTATATCTATAAGTTTACTTAAGACCCCAGAGGGATAAGTCCCCGCTATGGGAATACCCTAAACCCCGATACCCTCCGCACGCCCTAATAACCCCGATACCCTCCACGCCCTAATAACCTGTGCACGATGGCAAATGTGGCATGGTGCACGGCAGATTGGGGGAAAAGAGTAAAATGGGTTTTGGGGAATTCAATTTTTCCTTTTTTCCTGAATATGACGCGTATGGAGCTATTCTAACCCGTAGATACACCTTAGAAAATCAGCAAAGGTCCCTAACCTTTGAACCTCACCAGCTCACCCAGTACCAACATGATCTATCTGGGGTCATCATGTAAAGTTGTTCTCCTCAATTATATCTATAAGTTTACTTAAGACCCCAGAGGGATAAGTCCCCGCTATGGGAATACCCTAAACCCCGATACCCTCCGCACGCCCTAATAACCTGTGCACGATGGCAAATGTGGCATGGTGCACGGCAGATTGGGGGAAAAGAGTAAAATGGGTTTTGGGGAATTCAATTTTTCCTTTTTTCCTGAATATGACGCGTATGGAGCTATTCTAACCCGTAGATACACCTTAGAAAATCAGCAAAGGTCCCTAACCTTTGAACCTCACCAGCTCACCCAGTACCAACATGATCTATCTGGGGTCATCATGTAAAGTTGTTCTCCTCAATTATATCTATAAGTTTACTTAAGACCCCAGAGGGATAAGTCCCCGCTATGGGAATACCCTAAACCCCGATACCCTCCGCACGCCCTAATAACCTGTGCACGATGGCAAATGTGGCATGGTGCACGGCAGATTGGGGGAAAAGAGTAAAATGGGTTTTGGGGAATTCAATTTTTCCTTTTTTCCTGAATATGACGCGTATGGAGCTATTCTAACCCGTAGATACACCTTAGAAAATCAGCAAAGGTCCCTAACCTTTGAACCTCACCAGCTCACCCAGTACCAACATGATCTATCTGGGGTCATCATGTAAAGTTGTTCTCCTCAATTATATCTATAAGTTTACTTAAGACCCCAGAGGGATAAGTCCCCGCTATGGGAATACCCTAAACCCCGATACCCTCCGCACGCCCTAATAACCCCGATACCCTCCGCACGCCCTAATAACCTGTGCACGATGGCAAATGTGGCATGGTGCACGGCAGATTGGGGGAAAAGAGTAAAATGGGTTTTGGGGAATTCAATTTTTCCTTTTTTCCTGAATATGACGCGTATGGAGCTATTCTAACCCGTAGATACACCTTAGAAAATCAGCAAAGGTCCCTAACCTTTGAACCTCACCAGCTCACCCAGTACCAACATGATCTATCTGGGGTCATCATGTAAAGTTGTTCTCCTCAATTATATCTATAAGTTTACTTAAGACCCCAGAGGGATAAGTCCCCGCTATGGGAATACCCTAAACCCCGATACCCTCCGCACGCCCTAATAACCTGTGCACGATGGCAAATGTGGCATGGTGCACGGCAGATTGGGGGAAAAGAGTAAAATGGGTTTTGGGGAATTCAATTTTTCCTTTTTTCCTGAATATGACGCGTATGGAGCTATTCTAACCCGTAGATACACCTTAGAAAATCAGCAAAGGTCCCTAACCTTTGAACCTCACCAGCTCACCCAGTACCAACATGATCTATCTGGGGTCATCATGTAAAGTTGTTCTCCTCAATTATATCTATAAGTTTACTTAAGACCCCAGAGGGATAAGTCCCCGCTATGGGAATACCCTAAACCCCGATACCCTCCGCACGCCCTAATAACCCCGATACCCTCCGCACGCCCTAATAACCTGTGCACGATGGCAAATGTGGCATGGTGCACGGCAGATTGGGGGAAAAGAGTAAAATGGGTTTTGGGGAATTCAATTTTTCCTTTTTTCCTGAATATGACGCGTATGGAGCTATTCTAACCCGTAGATACACCTTAGAAAATCAGCAAAGGTCCCTAACCTTTGAACCTCACCAGCTCACCCAGTACCAACATGATCTATCTGGGGTCATCATGTAAAGTTGTTCTCCTCAATTATATCTATAAGTTTACTTAAGACCCCAGAGGGATAAGTCCCCGCTATGGGAATACCCTAAACCCCGATACCCTCCGCACGCCCTAATAACCTGTGCACGATGGCAAATGTGGCATGGTGCACGGCAGATTGGGGGAAAAGAGTAAAATGGGTTTTGGGGAATTCAATTTTTCCTTTTTTCCTGAATATGACGCGTATGGAGCTATTCTAACCCGTAGATACACCTTAGAAAATCAGCAAAGGTCCCTAACCTTTGAACCTCACCAGCTCACCCAGTACCAACATGATCTATCTGGGGTCATCATGTAAAGTTGTTCTCCTCAATTATATCTATAAGTTTACTTAAGACCCCAGAGGGATAAGTCCCCGCTATGGGAATACCCTAAACCCCGATACCCTCCGCACGCCCTAATAACCCCGATACCCTCCGCACGCCCTAATAACCTGTGCACGATGGCAAATGTGGCATGGTGCACGGCAGATTGGGGGAAAAGAGTAAAATGGGTTTTGGGGAATTCAATTTTTCCTTTTTTCCTGAATATGACGCGTATGGAGCTATTCTAACCCGTAGATACACCTTAGAAAATCAGCAAAGGTCCCTAACCTTTGAACCTCACCAGCTCACCCAGTACCAACATGATCTATCTGGGGTCATCATGTAAAGTTGTTCTCCTCAATTATATCTATAAGTTTACTTAAGACCCCAGAGGGATAAGTCCCCGCTATGGGAATACCCTAAACCCCGATACCCTCCGCACGCCCTAATAACCTGTGCACGATGGCAAATGTGGCATGGTGCACGGCAGATTGGGGGAAAAGAGTAAAATGGGTTTTGGGGAATTCAATTTTTCCTTTTTTCCTGAATATGACGCGTATGGAGCTATTCTAACCCGTAGATACACCTTAGAAAATCAGCAAAGGTCCCTAACCTTTGAACCTCACCAGCTCACCCAGTACCAACATGATCTATCTGGGGTCATCATGTAAAGTTGTTCTCCTCAATTATATCTATAAGTTTACTTAAGACCCCAGAGGGATAAGTCCCCGCTATGGGAATACCCTAAACCCCGATACCCTCCGCACGCCCTAATAACCTGTGCACGATGGCAAATGTGGCATGGTGCACGGCAGATTGGGGGAAAAGAGTAAAATGGGTTTTGGGGAATTCAATTTTTCCTTTTTTCCTGAATATGACGCGTATGGAGCTATTCTAACCCGTAGATACACCTTAGAAAATCAGCAAAGGTCCCTAACCTTTGAACCTCACCAGCTCACCCAGTACCAACATGATCTATCTGGGGTCATCATGTAAAGTTGTTCTCCTCAATTATATCTATAAGTTTACTTAAGACCCCAGAGGGATAAGTCCCCGCTATGGGAATACCCTAAACCCCGATACCCTCCGCACGCCCTAATAACCTGTGCACGATGGCAAATGTGGCATGGTGCACGGCAGATTGGGGGAAAAGAGTAAAATGGGTTTTGGGGAATTCAATTTTTCCTTTTTTCCTGAATATGACGCGTATGGAGCTATTCTAACCCGTAGATACACCTTAGAAAATCAGCAAAGGTCCCTAACCTTTGAACCTCACCAGCTCACCCAGTACCAACATGATCTATCTGGGGTCATCATGTAAAGTTGTTCTCCTCAATTATATCTATAAGTTTACTTAAGACCCCAGAGGGATAAGTCCCCGCTATGGGAATACCCTAAACCCCGATACCCTCCGCACGCCCTAATAACCCTCTAACCCTAGCCCTTGACTGGGAAACCGAGTGTTGCGCTCTGGATACAGTTTGTCGTGGCGGAGGAGTGGACAGCGTCATCACTGGGGGATTTTCCCTGCAGGATGTTGAAGGAGAAAACGTTGTTGACTGCATCAGACTGTACTTAGCGACGCTTCTTCTTCAATGTCTAAACAGCCGCATAGCCTAACCCTAACCCCCTCCGTGCCATTCAACTGTCACGGGGCCTTGGGGGGAGTGTGCGACCTTGGACTCTCCAACAGAGACCTTGGGATACACACCGGTTGAGGGTATTGTCCTTCTGATTTCATCATGGCCACATGGTTATGGTGATTGAGGAGGGATGTGCCCGCGCGGATGGGGGTGCTCGCCGCCGCGCGATCAAAACTGGTGGAGCTACCGAAACCGACCGGAGTAAGAACGGCGTTAGCCCCCTGGCGAGGGACAGGAGGATGGCCGGTGAGGATGGGCCGCGATTGGCACGGGATGCGTGGGAAATGTTCCCTGTGGTCGCCGTAGGGTCGACGGACGTGCTTCCGATGTGCGACCCTGGGAGTCCTGCGTGTTGTTGTGCCCCGGATCCCGCCCGGCCACGGTCCTCCGCCCCGCTGCAGTCAGGGGAGTCGTTATCCGCCATTTCCGGGTCAGACCGGCGTGGAGGTATGGTCTGTCGGACGGGTGAACCAAAGCGATGGGGGGTCCCTTTGGAAGGTGGTACGGTCGGGCTTCATGGTCACGTGTAGTGACTGCTGGATGCCATGTGAGTTGGCGCCTTGGGGTTACGGGATCCCGGCCCTGTCATCAATTGTGTGGCAGGGTGTACGGCCGTGGACTAGCCCTTGACTGGGAGACCGAGTGTTGCGCTCTGGATACAGTTTGTCGGTGGCGGAGGAGTGGACAGCGTCATCACTGGGGGATTTTCCCTGCAGGATGTTGGAGGAGAAAACGTTGTTGACTGCATCAGACTGTACTTAGCGACGCTTCTTCTTCAATGTCTAAACAGCCGCATAGCCTAACCCCTAAAACCCCCTAACCCTAACCCTTGGACCTGTGTGAGGCCGTATGGTTGATCGAGGTGTGATGACCGATGTGCTCTCCCTGGACCCCGACACACTCACCGCACCAGATCCCGCCTGGGTTACCACCCTTTCCCGACGGTTGACGGGCGTAGTCAGAAGAGTCTCTCTCACCAATCCGGCTCGACGGAGTGGAGGTATGGTCTGTCGGGCGGATTACCAGAGCGGAGGTGGATACTTTGGGGATGGATGGCCGGGATGAGGTCACGTGGAGTGACGCTGGTGCCTTTTGTGCACCGTTGGGGTTGTGGGAAGTAAACGGCCCTGGCATCAATTGTGTGCCAGTGGTGTACGCCCATTGACTAGCCCCTGATACAGGGGACCAAGTAGTGCACGGGTGGCTCAAGTTTGTCTAAGTGGTGGATTTCGGCAGCATCATTCTCGGGTGTTTTCACTCGCGGATGTCGGAGAGGGGTGGCTGTCTTGTCTCGGGCATGGATCATTTGTAGTTACAGGATTGCTTCTTCTCTTTGATATCTAAACAGCCGCATAACCTAACCCCACCTAACCCTAACAGACCAAACATGCGAGGGAAATCTGAGGGACAAGCGCGTCCAACAGCGTCTCCTAGCTATTCTGAAGGCATCCAGGGTCCGTTTTTACCTCTTACATCACCGAAACGGTCCGCAGTGGTCGGAAAAAGACGAGTTACAGGGCGGTTTTTCTGCCAACACGCTAGCGCCGCGAAAACAGCGAGATGTGGGTAAAGTGGATCCAAGCGAGCTACCAGAGCTACTTCCCGGTCGATGCAAGCTGCTCACGGAAGGATAGCGATTTTCACCCTGTAAAGGATTCGGCAATCGCTGGGCAAAGGGATGTCAGTAACGCCATATTAGCGGATCTGTCACAGCGACATCGTCCACAGACCAAACATGCGAGGGAAAACTGAGGGACAAGCGCGTCCAACAGCGTCTCCTAGCTATTCTGAAGGCATCCAGGGTCCGTTTTTACCTCTTACATCACCGAAACGGTCCGCAGTCGTCGGAAAAAGACGAGTTACAGGGCGGTCTTTCTGCCAACACGCTAGCGCCGCGAAAACAGCGAGATGTGGGTAAAGTGGATCCAAGCGAGCTACCAGAGCTCCTTCCCGGTCGATGCAAGCTGCTCACGGAAGCATAGCGATTTTCACCCTGTAAAGGATTCGGCAATCGCTGGGCAAAGGGATGTCAGTAACGCCATATTAGCGGATCTGTCACAGCGACATCGTCCACAGACCAAACATGCGAGGGAAAACTGAGCGACAAGCGCGTCCAACAGCGTCTCCTAGCTATTCTGAAGGCGTCCAGGGTCCGTTTTCACCTCTTACATCACCGAAACGGTCCGCAGTCGTCGGAAAAAGACGAGTTACAGGGCGGTTTTTCTGCCAACACGCTAGCGCCGCGAAAACAGCGAGATGTGGGTAAAGTGGATTCAAGCGAGCTACCAGAGCTCCTTCCCGGTCGATGCAAGCTGCTCACGGAAGGATAGCGATTTTCTCCCTGTAAAGGATTCGGCAATCGCTGGGCAAAGGGATGTCAGTAACGCCATATTAGCGGATCTGTCACAGCGACATCGTCCACAGACCAAACATGCGAGGGAAAACTGAGGGACAAGCGCGTCCAACAGCGTCTCCTAGCTATTCTGAAGGCATCCAGGGTCCGTTTTTACCTCTTACATCACCGAAACGGTCCGCAGTCGTCGGAAAAAGACGAGTTACAGGGCGGTCTTTCTGCCAACACGCTAGCGCCGCGAAAACAGCGAGATGTGGGTAAAGTGGATCCAAGCGAGCTACCAGAGCTACTTACCGGTCGATGCAAGCTGCTCACGGAAGGATAGCGATTTTCACTGTGTAAAGGATTCGGCAATCGCTGGGCAAAGGGATGTCAGTAACGCCATATTAGCGGATCTGTCACAGCGACATCGTCCACAGACCAAACATGCGAGGGAAAACTGAGGGACAAGCGCGTCCAACAGCGTCTCCTAGCTATTCTGAAGGCGTCCAGGGTCCGTTTTCACCTCTTACATCACCGAAACGGTCCGCAGTCGTCGGAAAAAGACGAGTTACAGGCGGTTTTTCTGCCAACACGCTAGCGCCGCGAAAACAGCGAGATGTGGGTAAAGTGGATCCAAGCGAGCTACCAGAGCTACTTCCCGGTCGATGCAAGCTGCTCACGGAAGGATAGCGATTTTGACCCTGTAAAGGATTCGGCAATCGCTGGGCAAAGGGATGTCAGTAACGCCATATTAGCGGATCTGTCACAGCGACATCGTCCACAGACCAAACATGCGAGGGAAAACTGAGGGACAAGCGCGTCCAACAGCGTCTCCTAGCTATTCTGAAGGCGTCCAGGGTCCGTTTTTACCTCTTACATCACCGAAACGGTCCGCAGTCGTCGGAAAAAGACGAGTTACAGGGCGGTTTTTCTGCCAACACGCTAGCGCCGCGAAAACAGCGAGATGTGGGTAAAGTGGATCCAAGCGAGCTACCAGAGCTCTTCCCGGTCGATGCAAGCTGCTCACGGAAGGATAGCGATTTTCACCCTGTAAAGGATTCGGCAATCGCTGGGCAAAGGGATGTCAGTAACGCCATATTAGCGGATCTGTCACAGCGACATCGTCCACAGACCAAACATGCGAGGGAAAACTGAGGACAAGCGCGTCCAACAGCGTCTCCTAGCTATTCTGAAGGCGTCCAGGTCCGTTTTCACCTCTTACATCACCGAAACGGTCCGCAGTCGTCGGAAAAAGACGAGTTACAGGGCGGTTTTTCTGCCAACACGCTAGCGCCGCGAAAACAGCGAGATGTGGGTAAAGTGGATCAAGCGAGCTACCAGAGCTCCTTCCCGGTCGATGCAAGCTGCTCACGGAAGGATAGCGATTTTCTCCCTGTAAAGGATTCGGCAATCGCTGGGCAAAGGGATGTCAGTAACGCCATATTAGCGGATCTGTCACAGCGACATCGTCCACAGACCAAACATGCGAGGGAAAACTGAGGGACAAGCGCGTCCAACAGCGTCTCCTAGCTATTCTGAAGGCATCCAGGGTCCGTTTTTACCTCTTACATCACCGAAACGGTCCGCAGTCGTCGGAAAAAGACGAGTTACAGGGCGGTTTTCTGCCAACACGCTAGCGCCGCGAAAACAGCGAGATGTGGGTAAAGTGGATCCAAGCGAGCTACCAGAGCTACTTACCGGTCGATGCAAGCTGCTCACGGAAGGATAGCGATTTTCACTCTGTAAAGGATTCGGCAATCGCTGGGCAAAGGGATGTCAGTAACGCCATATTAGCGGATCTGTCACAGCGACATCGTCCACAGACCAAACATGCGAGGGAAAACTGAGGGACAAGCGCGTCCAACAGCGTCTCCTAGCTATTCTGAAGGCGTCCAGGGTCCGTTTTCACCTCTTACATCACCGAAACGGTCCGCAGTCGTCGGAAAAAGACGAGTTACAGGGCGGTTTTTCTGCCAAACACGCTAGCGCCGCGAAAACAGCGAGATGTGGTAAAATCCAAGCGAGCTACCAGAGCTCCTTCCCGGTCGATGCAAGCTGCTCACGGAAGGATAGCGATTTTCACCCTGTAAAGGATTCGGCAATCGCTGGGCAAAGGGATGTCAGTAACGCCATATTAGCGGATCTGTCACAGCGACATCGTCCACAGACCAAACATGCGAGGGAAAACTGAGGGACAAGCGCGTCCAACAGCGTCTCCTAGCTATTCTGAAGGCGTCCAGGGTCCGTTTTCACCTCTTACATCACCGAAACGGTCCGCAGTCGTCGGAAAAAAGACGAGTTACAGGGCGGTTTTTCTGCCAACACGCTAGCGCCGCGAAAACAGCGAGATGTGGGTAAAGTGGATCCAAGCGAGCTACCAGAGCTCCTTCCGGTCGATGCAAGCTGCTCACGGAAGGATAGCGATTTTCACCCTGTAAAGGATTCGGCAATCGCTGGGCAAAGGGATGTCAGTAACGCCATATTAGCGGATCTGTCACAGCGACATCGTCCACAGACCAAACATGCGAGGGAAAACTGAGGGACAAGCGCGTCCAACAGCGTCTCCTAGCTATTCTGAAGGCGTCCAGGGTCCGTTTTCACCTCTTACATCACCGAAACGGTCCGCAGTCGTCGGAAAAAGACGAGTTACAGGGCGGTTTTTCTGCCAACACGCTAGCGCCGCGAAAACAGCGAGATGTGGGTAAAGTGGATCCAAGCGAGCTACCAGAGCTCCTTCCGGTCGATGCAAGCTGCTCACGGAAGGATAGCGATTTTCACCCTGTAAAGGATTCGGCAATCGCTGGGCAAAGGGATGTCAGTAACGCCATATTAGCGGATCTGTCACAGCGACATCGTCCACAGACCAAACATGCGAGGGAAAACTGAGGACAAGCGCGTCCAACAGCGTCTCCTAGCTATTCTGAAGGCGTCCAGGGTCCGTTTTCACCTCTTACATCACCGAAACGGTCCGCAGTCGTCGGAAAAAGACGAGTTACAGGGCGGTTTTTCTGCCAACACGCTAGCGCCGCGAAAACAGCGAGATGTGGGTAAAGTGGATCCAAGCGAGCTACCAGAGCTCCTTCCCGGTCGATGCAAGCTGCTCACGGAAGGATAGCGATTTTCACCCTGTAAAGGATTCGGCAATCGCTGGGCAAAGGGATGTCAGTAACGCCATATTAGCGGATCTGTCACAGCGACATCGTCCACAGACCAAACATGCGAGGGAAAACTGAGGGACAAGCGCGTCCAACAGCGTCTCCTAGCTATTCTGAAGGCGTCCAGGGTCCGTTTTCACCTCTTACATCACCGAAACGGTCCGCAGTCGTCGGAAAAAGACGAGTTACAGGGCGGTTTTTCTGCCAACACGCTAGCGCCGCGAAAACAGCGAGATGTGGGTAAAGTGGATCCAAGCGAGCTACCAGAGCTCCTTCCCGGTCGATGCAAGCTGCTCACGGAAGGATAGCGATTTTCCCTGTAAAGGATTCGGCAATCGCTGGGCAAAGGGATGCCAGTAACGCCATATTAGCGGATCTGTCACAGCGACATCGTCCACAGACCAAACATGCGAGGGAAAACTGAGGGACAAGCGCGTCCAACAGCGTCTCCTAGCTATTCTGAAGGCGTCCAGGGTCCGTTTTCACCTCTTACATCACCGAAACGGTCCGCAGTCGTCGGAAAAAGACGAGTTACAGGGCGGTTTTTCTGCCAACACGCTAGCGCCGCGAAAACAGCGAGATGTGGGTAAAGTGGATCCAAGCGAGCTACCAGAGCTCCTTCCCGGTCGATGCAAGCTGCTCACGGAAGGATAGCGATTTTCACCCTGTAAAGGATTCGGCAATCGCTGGGCAAAGGGATGTCAGTAACGCCATATTAGCGGATCTGTCACAGCGACATCGTCCACAGACCAAACATGCGAGGAAAACTGAGGGACAAGCGCGTCCAACAGCGTCTCCTAGCTATTCTGAAGGCGTCCAGGGTCCGTTTTCACCTCTTACATCACCGAAACGGTCCGCAGTCGTCGGAAAAAGACGAGTTACAGGCGGTTTTTCTGCCAACACGCTAGCGCCGCGAAAACAGCGAGATGTGGGTAAAGTGGATCCAAGCGAGCTACCAGAGCTCCTTCCCGGTCGATGCAAGCTGCTCACGGAAGGATAGCGATTTTCACCCTGTAAAGGATTCGGCAATCGCTGGGCAAAGGGATGCCAGTAACGCCATATTAGCGGATCTGTCACAGCGACATCGTCCACAGACCAAACATGCGAGGGAAAACTGAGGACAAGCGCGTCCAACAGCGTCTCCTAGCTATTCTGAAGGCGTCCAGGGTCCGTTTTACCTCTTACATCACCGAAACGGTCCGCAGTCGTCGGAAAAAGACGAGTTACAGGGCGGTTTTTCTGCCAACACGCTAGCGCCGCGAAAACAGCGAGATGTGGGTAAAGTGGATCCAAGCGAGCTACCAGAGCTCCTTCCGGTCGATGCAAGCTGCTCACGGAAGGATAGCGATTTTCACCCTGTAAAGGATTCGGCAATCGCTGGGCAAAGGGATGCCAGTAACGCCATATTAGCGGATCTGTCACAGCGACATCGTCCACAGACCAAACATGCGAGGGAAAACTGAGGGACAAGCGCGTCCAACAGCGTCT
>MAPW01000275.1:0-23959 GCA_001689995.1 Tilletia indica
GTCCCCTCCCGGAGCTGGTGCCGAATAATGAATTCTAGTCTGCCTCAGCCCCCCTGCACGCGAAGAATGACAGCCTTTCCCACTACTACAGCGACGATCATTGACCACGCCTTTCCGCTTATCGGAAGCTCGACTCTGATTTTCATCTGCTGGATCGGCGAGGCGCGCGCAGAGGAAATCTGTAGCGACCGTGCTTATCGCTGTATGGCGACTGCCAAAGCAGGATGGTGCTGCCTTGGGAGGGCCACGCAAAAGGAGGGTTTCACAATTTCTCGGTCAAGCCAAAATCGAAGCTGACAGCTCATCTGTCCGATGTCCATATGATCCGCACACGAGAGTGATGAGGCGTACAGCCTCTCGCTGCTGCTGAGCGAAGTCAGTTCGGAGCGCAATGTCAAGGTATCAGATTGTTCCGAGGCTCCAATTGTACAGGTTGACCGCTTTCGGGAAGCACATCCCTCCAGAGTGGATAGGTGGCTTGGAGATGCTTCACATCGAGCTCGGGCCAGTGCTGAGCAATCGTACTCGTCAACTTGTGGAAGATTAGCTGGGGTTCAGATTAATTCAGTGAGGTAAGAAGGTCAGGTCAGAGCAATACGCCTTTTGACAGCAGGGCAACCTAGCTCTCTACTCACTTCATAGCCGAGATCCGAGATGTGCAGACTGAGGGTGGGTGGGCATGATGGGCATGTTCAGTGGTGCAGGGCCATGCATGACGATGAATCAGCTTTCCTCGAGTCGAGCAGTAGTATCCAGAGAGTCGGAACAAAGAGCACTCACCCATCTTCCAGAAGCAGAGGCTGCATTGAGCCAATGTGTCCCGCAGCCAAATCTTTGAAACAGGGAGTAAAGATCGACGCCGACGATCTTGAGGGACTTCCTTTGCTGCGCGATTTCGAGAATAGCGTCCACGTATGTACGCGTGATCTCAGGCCGCCGTGACTCTCCGACGCGGTCCGTAGAGCTGATGAGCGTGACGGGGGTGAGGAGGAGGATCTTGGCGGATTCGGCTCTGGCTTCGATCACGTCCAGGATCGCATGGAGATTGTCCCGGAAGCGCTGGAGTGGTACCTGTTTTGATGTTTCGCCCTCGCCCGGAAGAGGAAGGCAATGTAGGTAAGCTCTGTCGATCAGGCGGGACAGTAGTGCAAGAGACAAACTCACATGCTGACGATGTCCTCTACGGCTGCATCATTGGATCCGAACCACACCGTGACGAGTCGAACAGATCCCGAGGGACCGGACTTGCTGCCTTGGAGCGGTCTCATGGAAGAGTCTTGGGGCCAGGATCAGCGCTTGATCTGTCTGTATCCGCTGAAACCACGGTTGACGACGTCGAAGATCCTCGAGTAATGGTGGGAGAGCCTGTTGGCAAGCCCGCCTGGTTTGCTCCCGAATTCGGTCTGGGAGTCGCCGAAGAGGACGATACAGTCATTGATTGCACTCGCCATCGATCGCCCTCGCGCACGCTTTCCTCTCAGCCTCAGGGCTTCTCACTCTTCTTGCACTCGGGGTGACCCTAACCTTCGAATTCTGACGAGGTGGTGATGAGGTGGTGAGTGGGAAGTGGCGTGTGCGTAAACTGCTGGAGAACGGACTCAGAACAGCCCGCAAACGCTCCGAGCAACCTTCCAGAAATTCAAGGACCTTCGCCCTTTGGGAAGATGGTGTCGTGCGCTGCACTCATCTCATCGCTTTCCTCCCAGTCGAATCCCCAAAGGCAAGGCCAGCATGACGATCTGTTCGCGACGTGGCTGCGGCTTTGACTTCGACGCCTCCAACAAAACCTCCGAGTGCTTCCATCACCCAGGCCGGCCAGTCTTCCGAGACCAGCGCAAGAGCTGGTCCTGCTGCGAGGACACGACAAGCCCGTGCTCGACTTTGAAGACTTTGTTTGCGATCAAAGGGATGTGCGCAGGCTCCCGAGCACACGGAAGAGAAGCAGACTATGCCCGAGGATCCGAAGCGCAGTGCTGCTGAGGCGGATAGCGGCGCATCTGAGGAGAAGACACCGGCTGCTCCTGCTGCTACTGATGGGGAACGGGAGTGGGAGCACTGGGCACTGCGGACCTTGCTGCAGCGCTGCCGAGTGCATTGAGCGGGTGCATCGCTGCTCGCTGCGCAAAGAGCGGAGCACGTGAAGAAGGGGGTGGCGCAGAAGCTGCGAGGCGGGAAGCTGAGGAACAGGTGGAGGAGGACGAAGATCCGGAGGACGCTGCTATTCCGGAAGGCGCTCAATGCAAGCGGACTGGGTGTGGGGTGAAGTACGACGGCAAGGCGCGAAAAAGGCGGAGGAAGAGTGCAAGCATCACCAAGGCAGGTGAGTCTTATGCACTTGTAAAGATTCTCTTTGGTCCATCAGCAGAATACTGAGCTATGGGTTTGGACGATCGACAGGCAATCTTTCACGAAGGCTTCAAAGGGATACGGTGAGCGTTTTCTCTTCGTACAGATAGAGAAGGTCGTCAGCTGACAGTCCCATCTGTCTGTTTCTGTGCCCAGTCTGCTGTAAGCGGCGAGTTCTGGAGTTCGCAGAGTTCTTGACAATAGGTATGTATATCCACTGAGGCATTCTAGTCTTCTGTACCGCTGACACCATGCTTCACCCTGACAGAGCCATGTACATCATCTCGGAAAGGGCATCTCTACGTCGGAAAACCGAAGGCTGGCTCTGCGGACGCGGAGGAGCCGGCAACGTGCCGAATGGATCACTACGAGACTCCTGCAGATGTTCGGCTGACAGTGTACGCCAAGGGTGCCGACATGGAAAAGAGCAAGATTACCATGGAGGCGGATAAGGTGAGTATGCTCCCTCAGCCCAGGCTTAGTGATCACAAAGGTTGTTCGATCTGATCTCTTTTGCTCAATCACAACATGCAGGTCGACTTCTCCGTCTGGCTGCCTCCCACTAGCGCTTCATCAAGCCAAGCGAGACGATTTCAACGCACGCTTTCTCTCTTCTCCGACATCGACCCTGAGGCATCCTCGTTCTCGGCTACGAAGTTTAAGATCGATCTTATCCTCGTGAAGAAGGTCCAAGGCGTCAGTTGGCCATCGCTGGAACGATCGGATCGGGTGTATGGCTATGGTCTGACGTTTGGACGTGCCCGTGATGCACAGGCCAACGGAGCTGCGACTCGACCTGGCGCGTAGGATCTTGAGAGCTTGAGACTTCAGGCTCTATCGCTGCCCTCCATTGTATCTTTCACCATCAGCCTCTGTTGCAAGTCAACCATCGAGTGAATGAATGCTTTAAGACCGCGGCATGGAGTCTGATCGGCAGCGAGTTGCCGGTGCGTGAGACCACATTGTCTGTATTTAGAGGGTCTGTGGGGTCTCGCGCATCGGTGCCAGGTGCAAGCAAGTGCTCACCCACACGAACTTCTTCCTGTCACCTTCATCACTCTCCCCACCGACATCCCCAGCAGCAAGACAGCAAGCAAACAGCAGAACCACAAACAGCAATAGGAAGCATCAAGGAGGAGCATCGAGGTCCCCCCGCCCAGCGCAAGGAAACATTCATACAACAGCAGGGCCCAAGGCAGGATCTTGCAGGGCGGCGCCAGGACACTCACCCCACTCTCCCCATCTTCGGTGACCCAACGCTCTCTTTAGACTTGCTCCCCGGGTGCTTTACAAGGACGATTTGGTGCTGCAGCTGCGGATCTCTCTCTCTCCTTCGACCTCGATCTCGAGCTTCAACGCAGAGGACGCTTCCTTGTTCTTCTCGACGCATTCACAACAACATCTGCCAAATCTTTACAGCGACACCTGCATTCATCTGCGATTAGCAACTTTGCCCCGGATCAGCGATCACCCTTCTTCCTACCATTTCTCTCCCTCTCAAGATGCCCATCTTCTCTACCCTCCGAGGCAAACGCAGTGGACGCCGTGAGTCCATGTTCGGCGCCTCGGACGATCAACCAGCGAAGACCAAAGCATCCTCCTCCACACCTCACAACCGCGACGCGACCGACGTCCTTGGCGAATCCCCATCCTTTGCTCGTAATCGCTCTCCCTCCGACACCAACTCACTCCGAAACCGCCAATCGTCCTCCAACATGCTCAGGATCTTTGGCTCCGGTAAACGCTCCACCTCGACTTCCGGCCACGAAGCACCTCACCCCGCTCCGGGCAGCAGCAGCCTCAGTGATGTCGGACATCGGACATCACAGACTACCACTCGTCCCGAAAACCCTGCGTCGCCCGCACCAAATGGGACGGGGACGAATGAATCGCTATCAGCTCCACGTCCGAGCGAGCTCTTTGCAGGCAAGGGTGTCAATTGGGAACAGCTCAAACTCTCAGGGTCGGCCGTTGCTCCCTCTGACAGCAAGCGCAACGACGAGCTGCAAACGTATTTGAAGGCGTGAGTACAACCATTGGGGCCAGTTGCATGTCTCATCAACTGGCATGCGGAAACTGGAAAGGGTCCGGGTTCCTTCATTTCAAATTATTGATGCTCATTTCGCAACTTTGCTTCTTTTTTCATCTGTTTAGTCGACGCCAATGGATTCCTACCTTCAAGACGGACGAGGACCCTGACAATGATGCAGACAGGCCCGTAGCTCGATTGGAGGAACTCTCCTTCGGAGGCGCACCTGCAGCACCCGAAGGGCTGATGACGCTCAACGACCTAGAGGCCTCGCACCACCGCAAGCAACACCTACTCTCTGACATTCCAATCTCCTCCCTTACGAACGAAGGAAGTCAGAATGGTCCGTCGTCCTCCTCCTCTACCGGTGCGAAATCGTCATCCAAGCCGCCGCTGATCTCAAGAACGAGTCAGAGCGGCAGTTCGGTTCGTGCTGCGACGGAGGCGCCTGCGCGAAACCAGAGTTTCCGTCAGAGTCCATTTGTCGGGAACGGTGCTACCAACAGCAATGCGATCGGTAGCATGACTGGTTCGACGACGATGAACCGAACGACTTCGATCGCGTCTTCGGCTGCGGGCCCTACGTCTCCCACACGCAAGCCTGCTCCCTCTGCTACGGCGGTTCTCTCGTCCAAATCGAATGGGAACGGAAGTGCGAATGGAGCGGTAGCATCATCATCATCAGCAGCAGCAGTACCAGCAAACGCACCTCCAACCGTCTCTGCACCTCCACGCAAATCCTCAGTCGCACTCCCAGCCGGTCAAGTAGCCGCAACGTCTACAGACAGCGGTTCGACTGTCCTGGCTGTACCTACCGATGGAGGAGAGACGTCCTCGGTGCAGACGAGCTCTGTTTCGGCGGCGGGCGGTGGACAGATTCGTCCGTCGATGGATTCTACGACGGGGTTCCAGACGCCTGAGGCGCGTTCGGAGGTTGCTCATGCGGACCCTGATCAGACTCCCCGGCTTGGCTGAGGGGGTAATTTGATGTGGAGCTGATTGGATTTGGGAATTGAAAATAAAAGCGGAAGAGAGAGGAGGGAGGTGGGGGGGTTGAACTTACAGCCGTCAAAGCGGCTGTTGCGGGTCCGGGTTGGGAGCGAGTGGGAATGGAGGGACTCGAGAAGACTACAGGAAGGGAATCCACACATCTACGCGCTCTACAACGGGTGCGCAAGGAATAATCGGAGCGCTGTCTCCCTCGGGTCAAAAGAGCCGAAACAAAACCAAGCAACACTCTCATTTTTTTCAACCCATTCTTTCTCTCTTCCTCCTTTCCTCCCTTCTCCACGTCCTCTCCAAATCGGTCCTTTGCGGGTCTCAAAACGCTCGTTTTCTTACACAGAGTAATGGAGACGATGCAGGGGGACGCTATTCAACAGCGATTCGCCTGGAGCGCTTCGTTCTGCCATGCCATACCGAGGCAAACGCCCCTCGGAACTCTCGACCCTCGATTCGAACCCGTGCAGATTCTTGCCAACAACCGACACCTCACGCTCGTTGCCAACTCTTTCCGATTCTCTTCTCTCTGTTTCGTCACTTCCACAACCTTCGGCCTTTCAACTTCTATCATCATCACCAACTACGACCTATCATCATTATCATCATCATCATCACCCACACAACCCTTTCCCTCTTGCTTCAAGATGTGGCGATACCCCCTCTCGACTGTCGAAAGTCTCCAGCGCCCCACTCCTCCTTTTTTCTGCTCTTTTTCTCTCTCTTCTCTTTTCTCCTTCTCCAAACCCTCCTTCATCTTCGCTCTCAGAACCTCTACCCACCGACCCAAATCCCCTTCCCACGACTTTCACCCTCGCTTTCCAACACACCATCTTCCTCTTCGTCTTCTCCCACTTCTTCTTGCTTCTTTTCCCCCTCGCCCTCACGAAAAATCCTTCCAAATCCACATAAACAGCTTCTCCCTCCCCGCCTCCTTCAATCTTGCGTCCCGCCCACCGGCCCACCCGCCCCACCCTTTGGACCTCGCCCAGTCATCTCTTCCACGAACGGGGTGGATTTACGTACCAAAGGAGGGGAAAATTGCGGTTTTCTTTCTCGTCCTTCCCAGCCCCCCAGCAAATTCCGTCCTATCTCTCGCTTCTTCTCCCGCCCAAAGAAATCTCACCCATCTCATATTCCCCCCCATTCCCTTCTCTTCTCTTCTCTTCTCTTCTCTTCTCTTCTCTTCTCGCCTTGCGCCAGGATAGGTGGATACCCAGAGACAGAAAGTGATGTAGTCAGATTAGAAGATGGGGTGAGCGAAACAGATAAACATCGCCCCAGCAGAAGCGTTCAAAAAAAGAGAGTGATAAGAAGAGAGAGTGGTGGTAAAGAGGGGAGGCAGAAGACTGGGTCGGCCGAGGGCGAGTACGAGTTGAAAAGTCGAAAACGGACGTCGGAAGGCGCAAGCGGAATTCGATGGCGTGGGACGGGGACGGAGGGGTGGCAAAAAAAGCCTAAATCGTATCCGGGACCCCAGCAAGATAACCTCACTCCTCCTAACTCCTTCTCCTCTCAAGCAGTCGCCGTCCCAGCCTTGGCGCGGTAGTCTGCCTCGGTGAGAGTGATGAGTGGATCAGGCGGGAGACTCCCGTTTGAGTTTGCTATCCGGTCCTTGACGATTTGGGATGGGGGAAGGTCGTCGCCACCAGTAGTAGCGCTTGAGACAGAGTGGCCGTTCCCGTTCCCATTGGCGACTGGTCTCCGCGCGCGCAGATCTGTAGACCCTTCTAGTGCAGAAGCCGTTGCCGTACTCGACGCCACCACCTCCTTCTCCCCTCCCCACCACCACCAGCCTTCTCAGCCCTCCTCTCCTTCTTAGCCTCAACCAACTTCCTAAACTTATCCACACTCATCCTAGTCCCCAAAAGCACATCAAAATGCACAAAGAACGGCTGAGAATAATTAAATCTCAGCCCCTGCATCTGATGATGGACGTCGTGGTAGGCGGCCGTGTTGGGGAAGAGGAGGTGGAGAGGGTCGAGGTACCAGGGTAAGGAGTAGCCGCCGTGGTCGGAGACGGTCTTGAAGGTTGCGAAGGTGAAGAGGGCTATGCCTTGTCGGGTTGTCATGAGGGCGCATTTGTGGGAGACTGCGCCGCCGAGGGAGTCGAAGAGGAGGCCTTTTTTTGGAAGTGATATGTAAGATTAGCAAGTTTCCTTTCTGTAGCATTTCGGAAGGAACTTCTTAGCTTACCTTCGAGAGGGTGGTTGTAGAGTGCGCCGAATGCGTAGGGTACGTAGAGACGGTGGTGGTGGGAGTGGAAGTTTCGGTAGAGCCATCGGGATTCGTGAAAGGCGCGGTGGATGAAGTACTGCCAGGTGTCCATGACGAGGCTAGACAGGGCAAGCGCAATAGGGAATGTGTCAGCGAAAAGCCCCAAACACCAAACTCAGAAGGGGAGGATACTTACAAAGCCCAGAAGAACTGCAGGGTTGGGATCCCCCACCAGTACATGAATTCGATGAATGACGGTCCAGCCGCAGTGAGGAGCTCGACTGTCCTCTGTTCGCCCAAGAGAGGAGCCAGCCATTTAGCCAGCGTGAGACCCAACACCTTCATCTGCCCACGATGATCCGCAAAGACCTGAGCATACGAGACCTCATCGCCATCGAGCACCACAAGTCCCAACACAGTCTGAATAGCCTGCTGGAGAAGGACCATCCTGACGACCTGACCGACACTGACTCGATTCCTCTTGGTGACTTCCTCCGGTTCATGCAGACGATATTTCTCGAAGTAAGGTAGTTGGAGGACGTCGAGGGTGTGGTAGGCTAAGGAGAGGCCCAGTAGATGAGGATGGGGGCGAGGAGGGAGAGGTGTTTGTCGGAGATGGAGGCGAGGATGTTGGGTCGTTGGGCGAAGTAGATGGGGAAGGTGAGGTGTGTGGGGCGAGGTCGAGGCTGGCCAGGCCATCTGAGGCGGTGATGTTGGGTGCGATCATCGTTGCCTTTGGGAGAGGAGGAGATGGTGGTGGTCGTTTGGCAGCATGTAAAGTCAGCGAGTGTTGCTCTTCCAAACTGATTCTGTTGCTATGCAGTCGACCATTTTTCACTCTTTCTTCTTGTGGATGAGCTCGGGAAGGTCGACGATGAGCTCGACGGTCATCTCCATCTTCACTCAGTAGTCATCATGCCGTAAGTGGTCTTCTAGGTGCGCTCTCTCTTATCATATACTGACTGCTCTCACTCCCACCCACAGTCTCTACGAACTCTTCTGCATCGCATCATCCTCCCTCGAATCAGTATGTCCCCCATAACTCCTCTTGAGCTCAATGTATGCTACTAGCTAACTCTTCTTCCCACCCCCCAGGGACCCCTGCGCGACCTCGTCAAGTCCACCTCACAACTCGTCCTCAACAACGGAGGCGCAGTCAGGGGCATGCAGTACTGGGGCAGAAGAACACTCCCACAACGGACACGCAGACATCAGCAATATCACACCGATGGCGAGTGAGTTATCTCTCTCTCTTTCTTTCCCTGTCACGAGGGGATCGTGCGCTGGGGTGGTTGACTGACAGCTTCAATCTTCCCTCTGATTGTCCCCTTCCCTCCCCTCTCTTCCTTTTGCCCGCTCTCTCCACTCGCTCTCTCCCCTGCACTCCCTCGCTCACTCCGTTCGCTCCACTCCCTCCACTCGCTGCGCTCGTGGTGCTCGCTGCGCTCGCACAGCTACTTCCTCCTCCACTTCGACACCAACCCTCGCGTCCTCTCGACCCTCTCCTCCCGTCTGCGCGCCGACCCCCGCGTGATCCGCTGGACGACCCTCAAGCTCGGCGAACGCAGACTGAGCGAGATCGTTCCCCCCGGAACGAGTGGACATGATGGGGAGATGAATGTGGGTGGGATCAGTTTGGGGAATGGGCCGGCGCCGAGTGGGATTCTCATGGGTGGGAGGACGGTCAAAGGGCCGGGGTCGCAGTAGCCTTCCTTTCTTTTTCTCTGGCCAGAATTAACTCCCTTCATAACCTCTCTCTGCCCTTCCTGCTCGAGACGAGGAACATGGACAAGAGGCAAGAGGAGTGGAAAGAGATTTCAGATTGAAGGGGGAATTGTCGTCGCGATAAGAGTGGGCGAGATGGGCACATGAAGGAAGAATACAAGAGTGGTGTGTGAGGAATTTCGGATTAGGATAGAAGAACAACAGCGAGTTTGGAAAGAGAATCTTGAGTAGGTTGACAGGGCGAAGGGGCCTTTAAGTATCGTGATGGAACAGAGAGAGAAAACAGTAAGAGTCCATGGGTTCGCGACTCTTGGGAGGTGAGTACGCGCCCAGTGTGAGAAAAGTGGGGATCCAGCCCCCATGTCTGAGCTTGTGTGGTTGACCTTTCGACATTCTAGAGCACGATCATGCGGAGGAGAAGGACGCCGATGAGGAGGGTGAGTGCAGCAATGCATCGGTCGACAATGGCAAGTTGGCCCTGCTCTGGAGAGGTGGCGGCGGGGGCGGTGCGAGTAGCAACAACAGCAGCCGCAGCCGCAGCATTTACCGGTGCAGCTGAATGCGGCTGCTGAGGGATGGAAGACGACGCGTCCATACGTCTCTCGGGCCCATTCATACGCTCAGAACTCCCATTAGTGTTCTGACGAGGGCCCGAGGAGGAGGACGACGATACATCCGCATTCATTCGGGGTGCAGGCGTGGCGGCTACCTGGTGGTGACGATGGAGAGCAGTAGTCGCAGAATGAACTCCTGCACCACTCTCGGTCGATGTTCCGCGGTGGGAGCGAGTGATGACGGAGTGAGGGGTGATTTCGGAGTGGATGATCTGTGGGGTCGAGGTTCCCGATGGAGCGTCATCTGCTGCGAGCGAGGTGGGGTTGGAAGGGGTCAGGAGCGGGGTAGGTGATGGTGTAGAGGAGACGACTTGTCCAGCTGAGGAAGGGGCAGTAGCAGACGCGTCGACTGCTTCTTTAGCCTTGCGCGTTTCTGCGTCTGCATCGACAGATAGACCCTCAGGGAGTGATGCGGCGCCCTTCTCGACGTTCAGTGGTCGTTCGGCTGAGCCAAGCAGTTGAGCACAAGTGGCTGCGCAGGTGGGGCATGACCACTCGTTACTCTTGAGAGCGAGTCGTTTGCGCTCTTCCTCAGGGTAATCGAGTGCTCCGATGCCGATGGCTGCTTTGGCGCGCGCGGCCATGAGAGACTGCATGCCGAGGAGAGCGGTTCGAATCCCCCAGGCGGGCTGCCACATCTCCTCATGATATCCAGTGAAGGAGAGACAGATCTTCTTGTTGAGTTCCCATCGGCCGTTGGGAGTGAGGAGCATGAGGTTGGGAGGGCGGAAGGGGTATTCGGGTGGGAGGAGGATGCGACCGTGGTATGTGCCGTGAGTGAATTCTGTGTCTTGTGGTCCTCTGATGGTGAAGTGCCATTCGAAGATGTTTGACTCTAGTGGTTGTGCGTTGTATTCGGTGGAAGGGTCTGCTGCGAGTTCTTTTGCTTCTGAGAGGATGCGTTTGACAGCTGATGATTTGCGGTTGCTGTGGAGATCAGAGAAGAGTGAGTCAGTGTTTGCATAGAGAGAGAGTAAGAGTAAGAAGAGTGACTTACTGTGAAGATGTGGTCGCCATGTCTGCTGCTGAGAGTGAGAGTGAGAGAGTAAGAGGGAGAGTGGTGGACGTGGAAGTAAAATTGAGGAGGTGGTGGTGACGATGATGATGTGGGGGACGGCGATTAAGATTGGCGCAATATGCAAGTCACGTGATTGAATTGCGCCACTGCTTATGTAATGCTTATCCCATTCTCATGATCATCCAAATGATCACTCCAGTTACCCCACTCAATGAATCCATCACTCATTCACTCAGTCGATAACAAGGAGCATGACCACCAACCACCTCCTCATCCTCAGCAACAACGATGACATCCTCAGCATCAACAATCGAAGACCTCAGCTCACCACTCACCCTCAGACAGCTCGTGCTCAACTACCTCCTCCACTACTCATACGTAGAAACAGCAACTGCATTCGCAACAGACATCGAATCATCCACAGCCATCGGATCAACCACCCCATCACCCTCCACCTCGCTCCAATCAACAGAACTAGACTTACTCGCAGTCCGCAAACAAGTCAGAGATGCTATCCTCTCAGGCGAAATCGAAGTCGCGATCTCCCTCATCAACAACCACTTCCCAACCGTCCTGCTCGCTCCTCCTCATCCAGATGTCGTCATGAATGGCACAGAACCATCTACCAGCACATCATCTAGAACAGCACCAGTACCAACCCCATACTCCTCCCGCAGTCATCACTCCACCACACACACAGACACCCTCGTCAACACTCCCACAAACGCACCCACCCTCCCCGACAACCCAACCTCCCTCGACCCAGCACATCTCTCCCTCAACCTCCAGATTCAAAACTTCATAGAATCAGTACGCAGAGCTTCTGCTCCAGGCTCGCGCGGTCGATGGAATCTGCAGCGTCTTCTTCTTCTACACAGAAGCAGCAGCAGCAGCACAGCAAACAACCACAGCGATCATCCCATCATCAACAACAGCAACAGGCGATGTCATCCTCCATCCATTCTCTCGCTTCGAACTCGTCTTGCGCCTCTGCTTCCACCGCTCTGTCCCGCCCTACCTCCCCCGCCCTGTCTTCGGTCTCCTCCAGTGCGTCAGGGTCTCTGTCACATCAGCCTCCAGTCGCAGCTGCAGCTGCAGGAACGTCAGATTCCTTACCCACTTCCACCTCTGGCACCGGCGCGCAGGGATCAGCAGCATCCAATGGAGTCTCAGCAGGAGGAGGAAGTGGGACAACGCGTAAACAGGGCAAAATGGCAGCGCGTGTCCACCCACATCAACACAAGCATCAAACCTCCAGTCCAGCTTCATCCTCCCATCACCACTCCGTCACCACCAGTCTCCATCTTGCCATCGCTCATGCTCAGTCTCTGTATCGCGCCGTGGATGCTCTGCCTTCGTACTGGCAGGCTCTCTACAGGAAGGAGTTGGAGAAGGTCACCAGCTTGTTGGCCTATCCTGAGTTGGAGGGCAGTCCTGTCAAACAGCTTCTTCATCCCAATCGGCGCGTGGCCTTGGCGGAACAGATCAACAGTGCCATTCTCTGTGAGGTTCTTCGTCCCTCATAAATTAGTGACTTCAGCCTGCTTACTCACTTTCATTCCTTTGCGCAGTCCGAACGGGCCGACCCAGTCAACCACTCATCGAGACAGCCGCCCGTCAGACAACCTACGTCTGGAACCAACTCGCAGCAGACAGGATCGCCGTACCCGCAGGACACCCACTACTCTCCCAGATGAACAACAACACAGCCAGCGGCGCGTCGTCGGCTCAAACACGACTCCCTCCGGTCTGGGAGGGCCTTCCTCTATGGGATTGATGGACAGGGAAGCGCGACGGCCGGACTGAGCAGTTCACTCGCTGCCCTCGTTCAGGCTACCCATGCGGCTTCCAATGCTCCCGGGTCGATCACTGTCCTCGGCGGCGGCAGCAGCGGCAGTTCTTCTCACCCGGGTCTGACGGCCAAGAGTGATTCGAGGCGGAGTGGCGGGTCGAAGGAGACTGGAAGGTCTTGCAGCCCTGGAACCTTTCTGCGTTCCTGAACAGTCGGTGAAAGGGGGGAAACCCTTTATGGCTTCCTGATGCCTTGGTGATTGGACCTTGAATTTTGGGGCCGGTAAATGACGGACGACGCCTCACTCTAAGGAATTCTTGTCTCTGGTTTGGAGGGCAGCCGGGCTCCCTGCGCCAAAGATATTCTCGTGACACACTCCGCCCTTTCCGGTTTTTGAACTCTCCCTCGGTCACCGTCTCTCCAGTCCCCCCCTCCCACCCGCCCCTTCCATTCAAGTTTTCCTCGACCCTCGACATGGCTCCTTCCTCCTCCTCTGCGATCTCTCCCTCTCTCTCTCGATCGATCGACATTTCTGTGCAACTTGGCTCATACGAGGACACCCCTCCCAATCCCCTGCCTACCACTAGGCACCCCCATCCCGCGAGACACCCCTCTTCCGAATCCGCACTGTGTAAAAACATGTATCAGTTTTTAGCTCCCTGTGTTTCTCTTCCTCCCTTTCTCTCTCTCTCTCTCTGTGAATGGCACTCACCCCTTTGAAAAAGTGCTCTGCTGGTGATCTGGTTTGGTGACCGGAGGGGATGGAAGGGGATAGCAAAGGTGCTTGAAGCTTAAAGTGGTGTGAAATGTGAATTTTCCCACGCTCATGTTTATATATTCTTAATGTGAAAATGTGAAACACGTCCGTTTCCCACGCCCCCAAGAAAGCAAGAAATCCTGGACTCGACAAAAAGCAAGAATGGACCCAAGTTCTGAATGCGTCACTCTCCCTTTCGGGGCATCGCGGCGGAAGGGTCGATCCTGCCCTTCTTTTCGGCCGCCAATCGCCCATGCTGTCGGGTGCAATTTCTCGGTTGAAATGGGTAATGAGCGGGTATGTATATGTTTCCACTTTTGCAGGCCTTGAAGTGTATGATTCTTATTCAGCCTGTATGTATGTGTTTCGGCCTTCTCGGAGCTTGGAGCGCAAGATGCGTGGCAAAATGTGGGAGAAGGGGAGGGGGAGAACCATGATTAATACCTCCGACGCCAGGACCAGCGTACAGCATGACTACCTCCGACCGCCAGGAAAAAGCGGCAGGAAAACGACCAGTACATCATCGTCGCTTCGTGATAGAAGACTAAAATCGTCTCTTCGATATCAAGAGACATCCGGCGGCCTTCGTCGCTCCTGACATCACGACTTTATAATCTATCCCCTTGAAGAGCAGAATACACGAGCGACAATCGGGGAAGGCTCTTCGAATCTTTCTGCCTCTGCAATGCTCATCGATACGTCCTCCGACCCCGGTGACCATATTCGATATCTCCGACTGCTCACGGTAGAATAATTGGTTTGTTGCGTCGGCTTGATCGCTCGGACATAGCGGCGGCACTTAGCTCCTTACAGAGAGGTACAGCGGCAGGATTCATTGTCAAGGAAGGTGTCTCTTTTCTTTCTTCCGATGCACCACCAGGAACTCGCAGTCAGAAAGTGTACAAGAGGGATGGTTGTGAAATATGAGTTCACTGCCAACTTCCTTCAGCCACGGCAAACTAATCCTTCTCCTTCCTTCATAGCGGCTGGTCCGCACATCCTTCATCCCCTCCCTTCATACGTCCCGCTGAATGAGGTCTCCAGCCCTTCACCACCTTCTTCTAATCTCCATTGCGCTGGTATGCAGGTCAGCTTTGGAAGCAGGTAAGTGTGATGCTCCAAGAGCTCTTGGAAATCCCACATCCATAATCACACTCACCAAAGGTTCTGATCATCTTTTCCCCCACAGAGGCAAGCGCTGTTTTCCAGCTGCAACCACAGCCTGATCGCGGCTCGGAAATGGCTTTGGACCCACCGGTAACCAAGACACTCACCTTGGTAGACCGATCACATCACAGACTGGGCACCCGAGCGGGCCCGTGGGTCAAGCCGACTGCCATAGCAGGCGTCAGTTTGGCAGGCACAGCAGTTATCTACGGGACCTTCTACCTCTTCTTCAATGCGGCTTTTCCACACAGGACCCATGAGCATCAATCCCGCCAGCAGCTTCATGCCAGATTCGTGCAGGCATCGTTTTCAAAAGAGAGCATCGTCCTCGCCCCGCTGCTGCTGCATCCCTAACATCTTGCTACGGTACCAAGTTCTCGAGGTCGAGATGGGAACCCGCTCAACCAGGTTCACCTGCTGGGGTTGAGCGCCGAAACAGCCCAGTTACGTCTAATCCATCCTAGCACCTTACTGCAATGAGCAGAAGCTCATGTGCGGACCTTCAGGAGATGTATCGACCTGAGAACCTTAAAGGCCTCTTAGCTGCAGAACGCAGACACGCATCAGAAGCGGTGTAAACCCAAAATCTTTAGTCCGTTCGATCACACATACTTCCAATCTCAACCTACGGCATGTTCCACCCTCTCTTGAACGGTTCTTCAGTGAAGCTTGCTTCTCCATATATCGTTGTCTCTTGAGAGTATTCGCATCTAGAGGGGGCATCAGCTCTATGTCCGAGCACGCCTTTCTAGCGAGCGAGGAAACGTTTATAAGTTCTTTCCCACGCACAGCGCAAACGCCTGCACCGGCTTCAGCAACAGGACATCATCACCGCTCCATGACTGATTCTCACATGATGCTGCGCTCTACTGGTGCGGCTAGCATCGTCGTGCTTCTACCGCTCGAATCAATGTTCTGAAACCCGGGGCAAGATGGTCCCTGCTCGCAATGTGTGCTCTGCAGTTGCAGATGAATCAGGCTTTCATAGAGTAGCAGGGCTCCTACAAGTAGTAGCAGAAGTATTTCCACGTACAGCAGAGGGTATCGAAACTCGGCGTATCTATGGACAACGTCGTACGGGAGGCGTCTCATACCGAGACAAAGTTCCTCCTGATTTCTTGCAAGCGTGGGTACATTTGTCTAAAACCGGCTCTCCAAGTCAAAAACGTCACAATACGCTTGAAATACTTCCCTCCAGCAATGTCATACCTACCTCATGCCTGAACTGGACGTTAATGATTAGTAAGATGTGCCAGGTTTCAGTCAAGGGGCCGGGGCCAGTCAGAGCTCTGGGTCAGCACGATCCGTCGCCTCCCTACTGGTCCATTCTTCTCCTTTTGCACCTCGTCCTTGCCCAATCGTCATCTCAAACTCTCACTCACACTATCCTAGCAGCATCAGACATGAAGATCTATGATGTGGTAATGAAGGACGAGGCTTTGTCGAATGCTTCGGCCACTTCTACTTCGCCCCACGCAGAGCAAGCTGCACAACTGCCCACTTGCCGTAGATCCTCCACTTCCCATCCTCCGCCTTCACTTTCTCCTCCACGCCCTCTCCCAAGCCGACGCACACATCGACCTTGCAGGTACGTAGGGATGGGATGTTAACTTGTCCTGTCAAGGGGCCGAGGTCGGTTGTGAAGGGTGTGGTGGAGGGTCAGGTCAGGCTTTGGATTAGTTTTCGATATTTCTGCGGAGGGGAGCGACGAGCGAGAGAGAGCTTGATAATGGGAAAGGGTTTAAAACGCTGCTGTCCCGAGGCCAAAGTAGGCAGAGGCGCAATTACGTCGTTCCAGACGCGTCCGACTTCGTTTGCGAGGATGAATCGTGCTTTGGCCTGTTGTTGTTCGGCTGAGGATGCCTGGAGTGCTTGAATGTCAGCGTAGGAGAGAGAGGTGAGTAGCGAAAGATCGGTAGCGTTCCCCAAAAGATTCATGGTAGTCATTTCGAGGAAGAGAGCTTTTGACCTTCGGCGCTGATGGTTACGCTGTCGCTGTTCTTCTTCTTCTTCTCCTCTTCGGCTGACTTGGCGATGATCTTGTGGGAAGAGTTGGTTAGTGAGTCGCCCCCGTTGAACTGTACACATCGAGATCATGAGACGAAAGACGGATCAATGGGATCGAGACTTGATCTTGCTGTCGGCACCACGATTCGACTTGGGCGTAGTCGAAGGATCATCAGTGCCCTTATGGACTAGCACATGCCTTTGTTGTTCTTGCCAGATGGTGGCAGAAGTCACATAGTCACACGGAAGCTCAGCGCTCAGATCTCAGACGAGCTTATCAGGTTACAAGAGATGGAGGACTGGAGATTGCAGAGCAATGACACGTTTACGTTGCACTGGTATCAACCAATGAGCATTTTTTCCAGAGCTAGTCCTTCTGGAGGTCCATCCAGGATCCACCTCCAGGGCCAACCTCCAGGCTCTGATCGCTTGATGCCAGTTGCTACGACGTTGTCGTTGCTGCCGAAGGACCGGAAGTTGGGCTGGCTGTGGAAGTAGGGCGTCGGAAGGAAGGACAGTACATGGTCGAGGGCTACGCCACCCACCAGACCGAGGGCCAACGGCTTGAATGGAATCTTGGACGCTCCGGCTGCCGCACCAAGACCTTCACCAGCCTCAGAGCCCCTCCGTGTAGTCTTCATATCCCCACCCTGAAGGAGTCCACGAGAAAGAGACCATTCGACAGGAACCGGCTGGACGATTCGTGGGCGCGGAGTTTGTCCATAGCCAGGAGGGTACTGCGGTGTCGGTGCGTAGACCTGTTGATCGTAGCCTTGAGGAGCACGTTGAGGTGGGGCTTGAGGCGGAGGAACTCCAGAAGGGCCTGGTGCGGCCGGTCGTTCAGGACCTTCAGTCCTCGCAGGCGCATCCGAGTTACCAAGGTGCTCGACAAGTTCGGTCAAAGCTGCCGCGCCGGCTGCCGCACCGACCCCCCACTTCCAGGGTTCTATACCTCTGCTCCAAGGGTTGGACGCTCGGGTTTCTTCAGCAGACGTCGACAGCTCGACGGCTGTTTTCCAGGGCACCAAAGCAAGGTTTCTTCAGCAATCAATAGCCAAATTCCAGTCGCTACGAGCAGATCGAAACTCACCAAGATCACCGGGAGAGCGCACCACGGGTGCAGCTTGGGCCATCAGAGCCAACGTCACTACCTGCAGGAGGGCAAATCGTGCGACCATTTTGGAAGTGTGAGAGTGTGTGGCGAACAGAGAAGGTAGGAAGAGGGAAGGGATAGAATGTGTTGCAGACCAGCTGCACCCAAGAAAGAAAGGAGGAGAAGAGTATATGAGTCAAGACGCCAGAACGTCTGCTGAGAGAGCATTGGTTCGCGTCCTTCATATATGTTCCTTTGATCGTAGAGCGTTGAGCCATACTGTAAGAGAAATCGGAAAGTTTCCAATAAGGGTAGCGTAGAGTTCCTCCATGTACTACTGACGACCAACCGTTTTCGCTTCGCGATCGAGGAGCCGCCGGGGTATCTGTATGCCGCTTTCGCGCTTTGGCTCTTGGATCATTGGCGCAGAGTGGCGTCTGGAAATTGTCACTGGCCCGGGCTGAGCATTTCTGACGGGCTGGAAGGGCAAAGGCTTTGCTTAGAACGGAAGATAGAATATGTATACTGCATTATTGCTGTGGTCACGCGAAGAATGAAATCAAGGAGTGAATGGTTGCCTTAAGCAACGGCGGACGATGGACTTCTGCCGTTTGCCTTCGTCTTGGTCTGAACTCCCGCTTTTTTGCCAGGCCGGCTAGGAGAGATGCGCTGCTTGTTCCCGGCCTTCGCACCCACAACGTTCTCTCCGCCGTGAGCCTGACTCGTAGTACCCTTCGGGAGCCCGTACTTGTTATAGCGCTTGGTCGGGGCCTGAATCAAGATGATGGGCCGCGCGACACTGCCCTTGTCTGCGACCTTGTAGGATGAAATATACCCTGCACCTTGCGTCGTCCCGGCAGCCTTGTGTTTCTTGCCGTGGCCCTTTCCCACACCCTTACTAGGTCACCGTACGCCTTGCCCGCGTTCTTGATGTATCCCTTGCCGGCGTGGTGCTGCGCTCTGATGCAGTGATCATCGACGACGACGAATCGTCGGCATCAACTGCACGCTGATGGTATTTGGTCGGAGCCGCGCTGACAGCGATGGCCGAGGCGAGAGCGAGGAAGGTGGCGGTGGAGGTCTTCATGGTGAGCAAGTGGAAGGGGGGGTGGGGAGATGTCAAGAGATGTGCTAGGTGTGGGTGGAAGGAATAGGTGTGTGAAAGGAGGGAATGTGCGTGTGAGTGTAATGTAATGTGAGGCAGACCAGCTGCTTCGAAGAAGAAGAATGTGAGTGGGTGAAGGTAGGGTAGTGTTCTGCGATAGGGAGTGAGGCAGGATGATTTGTAGCCCTTTGAGGTGTGGATTTATAGGTTTCTGGAGCCGGTCGAGTTTCGCGGTCAGAGAAGTGTGCAGTCAATGGAGAGGCTAGCTAGGATGAAGGATACTCGTGCTTTCGCTCTGCTCGCACCCACATCCTATCCTAGTACATTCAGATGGTCCGTCAAAATTTGAAGTGCCTTCACCCACAACATTCTCGTTCGATGCTTTTATCAAAAAGAAGTCTGCATCCCTTTACGTACTTCTGATCGCTTCAGCACCAGTGGCGGCTTCTATTCTATTCTCAGGTACCTGTAAGTCTTGGACCTACCGGAGTCTACAGAGAGCCCAGCTAGATTCATTCTTTGCTGACCTGATTTACGTATACTCCTGTGGTTGTGGTGGGGTGGGATACAACATTCTCCATTCACTCCGTGGTGGAAGAAGGACAGCTGAAAGAAGAATGGCCAGAAGGAACGAAAGGAGAAGCGGAACGTTGCGTGGGTAATTGGTCGAACGTTCAGCAGGGCGAAGGATAGCATATACTTGGCCACACCCGTGGGACTGCGTCTTCGCCTTCGGGACGATGTGAAGGTATCGTGGCAGGTAGAAGGACTTTTGCATATTTCCTTCTCAGCAAGGACCTGCACCGCAACGGGCCTGGGCCTCAGCCTTACTCTCTGCACTGATACCGGTACTACTACTGGCACCGGCCAGGGCCAGGAACCGTCGCCGCTCCATGAGGCTCAAATTACGCCTCTGCATCGATTCACGCCGCACCGGTTGTCGTTCTGACGCCCTATTCCACGTAGCGCACTGACATCTGTGGCAAGGAGGAATCCCCAATCTTCTCTATCAAGTAAAGCCACTTCGGTAGTTGTGGCGATCTACCACTGCTGCGACTGCTCGAAAAGTGAAAGCTTCATCGAAAAGGCCTTCCACAATTATAGCGTCTTCCCAGACGAGTCACAACAGGCAAAAGCTGCGATGTCAAGTTACATAAGGGACGGTTAGAGGTGCGTTATGGTGGCAAATATCATGTATGCCTGATGCCTGATTCACTCTGCCATCTGCTACTACCTCAACTTGATTCCTCCGGTCCGTCCGTTGATACATCCTTCTTTCCTTCCACTAGGCCCGACGTTTATCCGTGCTATCCATATCGCCTCGAGGTCAGTAGCCGTATGCAGTACTGTCTCGACGGACTGTGAGTTTATGCCTACTCGACAGGAATGGCGAGAACACTCAGTCGATATTATGTCTCCTAATAACACACGACAATGCTTTCCAACCCACCTATAACGAAAGGGCGGCCGCCGGGCAAACTATCAGACATAGAGGACGGGGACGGGTATGCTTCAAGCAGATTTCAAGAATCTCACTCGAGCTAAGCCGACGAAAGACCTGGTCGCGCTCGTGTCGGTATCATACTTGGATTTGGGTTCTCCTTGACGATGATGTACACGTACGTGGAGTGGTAGAGCGAACGCAAGAAAGAGCAAGAGAGAAACGGGCGCAGAGGCCCCAGCAACAGGACATCATCACCGATCCCTATAAGAGATGAGCACATGGTGCTGCGCTCTACTGGTACGGCTAAAATCGGCGTACTTCTACCACTCGAATCAGTGTCCTGAAATCGGGGCAAGATGGTCTCTGCTTGCAATGTCTGCTCTGCAGTTGCAGATGAATCGGGTCTCGTATAGTAGCAGGGGCCCTACAGGCAGTGGCAGAACGTTTTCACGTACAGCAGAGGGCATCAGCAGCATCTATGGTCATCCTTTTGTCCCTCCTAATGTCTTGCAGGCGTGGGAACGTTTGTTTAAGGAGTCAAAATCATCACAGTGCGCTTGAAGTATTTCCCTCCGGCAATGTCATTGTCTATCTCATTTCTGCACTGAACACAAGCTTCAGTCAAGGGGTCGTAGCCAGTCAGAGCTTTTGGTCAGCACACTCCTTCGCCTTCCTTCGTTCTCAACGGCATCGACATCAAACTGGCTGGTCCACTCTTCTCCTCGCACCTTGTCCTTGCCCAACCGTCATCTCAAACTCTCACTCACTCAACCCCAGCGGCATCGGACATGAAGATTGCTTTGCTCTACGCTATCTTGACCGTCACCATGTGCGCTGCTCAGTCAGGGCTCCAAATCGGTGAGACCTGCCCTGCCCACGCTTCTGTTTCCGACTGTGACCATTACTGAGGTGTGTTTTGTCTCTACCTTCTACCTTGTCGCGGACCTGATACAACAGAGCTTCCGGATCCCCGCCTGACACGGCTCAAGATAGACGAGCCACAGGACGTCATTCTTGAAACGATGCGTAACGAGCAGACGGACGGCTTGAAGCTTACGCTATGGAAGCGTAGACGTCCCATGCCAATCGGGGTCAAACTTATCCCTGTCCTGACAGTCGGTCTGTCTATCGGCTTTGCGGGAATGTACAAGCTGATCTGCCACCTCAGACAGCTGCATGAGCAAGAGCTGGCGCAGCAACAACAGCAGCAGCAGTAGCAGTCACAACACAAGCGGACATCACCTCTTTGCAGCGCCTGACAGACCCAATCAAGTTTCCTCTATCCACCAGAACCAGCTTTCTGCAAGATTATGCCAGCTGCGTGAGGCACCGAGCACACCGAGAAACAACATTTCGAGTTCCGTCAAGCGGCCAATTGAAAAGAAGCATTCTGCGCTCCATCTCCGTTTCTCATAGGTATCCTGGCCCTCCCCTGTAGTGGAATCTATAACGACATTCTCGATGGTGACCACTGACCGCACAAGTGGTTTGGAGTGTCGGTAGAACTTTTGTTTGTTTCGCTGTTTCGTCGGTATGAAACGATCGTGTGTTTGTTTGTTGCGCGGTCTCCTTGCCCTTACATATGTACTTCAGCGCTGCAAAAGTACAGCGGCAGATCGCTTTGAACGGAGCGGGCGTCTCCGTGCACACACAGGGTCCAGGATCAAGTACAAGAGGGATCGATGAGTCCGTTGTGAGCCTTGTCCTCGACGAATTGTATTCATTCCTTCTTGCTTCAGAGCGGCTGGTCCGCAAATTTACCTCCTTCTTTCGACAGCACTTTCCGGCTCAAGTCTTGCTCACCATTTACATCGATCAACTCTTTCATCACCAATATCATGAGACCACGCAGCTCTCTTAGTTGTCTTCTTACCGCCGCATTCCGGGTCAAAAGCAGGTGAAGTGCGACCCTACTAGAATTCTCCTCCTGTTGGACGTGCTGACATAGACGTTTTTCTTTCCCAAGCAGGACACAGAGCTCGTCAACTCGTATCACTGCCCGAAGAGGGGCCAAACACATCTTGGGACCGCCTGAACGAAGGTTCAGGTACATTTGACGAGCGATCAGGACTAGCTTTGGCGTCTAGAGAAGCTGCATGGGTCAAGCCTGCCGTCATTGGAGCAAGTAGTGTCTTGGCGGCACCGCATCCTTCTTCGTATTCTACGGCATCTTTAGGAACACATTCGATCCTAAAACGACCAGTCCACGTTCGCGATACTGGCTCTCAAAGCGCTTCTCGCGGAGAAGGCCCTACAGGTTCATCTCGGCCCCCCTCCGTCATCCTCGTTGCACCATCTCACCCTCGTCTCTCGTCCAAGGGGATGGAGGTCTTCAGGATCGAGGTGTGATTCCTCGCTTCAATATTCCGCATTGGGAAGACGCCCACTTAGGGTTCTTCACTGCCCTTCCATTCGGCGGATTTCTGGGAGGAATTGACAGCCTACATCCAGGACTTGTGGAATCCGAGCGAGCCAAACACAAGCATGATCCCCCCCAAGCCCTCCTCGAACCTCTGAATGGGTGAAGGTCCATGTCACACACGTAGATGCCAGGTCGTAGCGCACGAATCTATCTTCATCTATGCACACAAACAGTATCTATCGCTCGATCCTCGATAAGCAGAGAACAGACAGAAGGATTCGGGAAGACCCATTCCTGCAGGTGGGTTGCATTGCTCGCCCGCTCGGCTCAGGCGTGTTCCGCCTGGGAAGGGCGGGCCTCTTCACCCAGGATGTAATGAGATCTGTAGCCATAGTGATGTACTCAAGTCAAAGAAACGGGCCTGCACCGAGGGAAGAAAAGAGGTGGGAAGAAAAAGTAGAAAAAATGGAGTTGAGAAATAGAAGTAGACAAGTAGAGAGAGAGAGTGAGAGCGAGAGCGTCGCGACCGAGCATCGTACCACGAGCGGGTGAGCCAGAACGTCTCCTGCTGCTGCGATGCAGGATGTGTGATTTATCCTTCGATTCTTCCCGTCTTGATGTGCCACCTGCTTTCCTCTCAGGCCCAGGTGTGAGTGAATGTGAAGCGAATCTAAATTTCTTTGGGATCGTGAATCCGGTAGCCAGGCATCTAAGGCCACTTCGGAGTTGCTGCTCTCTATGATGTTGGTAATAAAGGACGAGGCTTCGTCGAATGCTTCGGGCTGTGCTACTTCTTCCTACCCAGGGCACGCTGCACAACTGCCCACTTGCCGTAGATCTCCACTTCTCATCCTCCCCCTTCACGTTCTCCACGACGCCCTCTCTCAGCCGACGCACACATCGACCTTCAGGTACGTAGGGATGGGATGTGAACTAGTCCTGCACGGGGGCCGAGGGCGGTTGTGAAGGGTGCTGTGGAGGGCCAGTTGAGGTCGGAGGTTCCTTGTCGGTAGTTCTGCGGAGGGGAGCGAGAGAACGCTTGATAAGTAACGGGAAGGGGGAAAGCGATGGTCTAACGGTAACTTCACAAGCTCGCCTTTGGAAATGACAAGCTTAGATTCCTGCAAGTCTGCCCACAGATCGGGGGCGTACTTTCCCAGCATCCTTTCCGTCCAGAATCCTCCAGCGCGGCGGTTTCCCTGAGTGATTCCACCTCTTTGTTGTCGTCGTCGATGTGGTGGTGGTGCATGCAGGGGAGATGTCAGAAGTGGCGGGCGGTTTGAC